>JAKSXM010000107.1:7015000-7027500 GCA_022575985.1 Anagrus nilaparvatae
AAAAGAACAAATTGTTTTTTTTTGCTGTACTTAACATTTGTATGCGAATTGTATGCGAAATTTTATGCGAAATTTTATGCGAATAGTATGCAAAATTGTATACGAATCGTATGCGAATTGTATGCAAAATTGTAAACGAATTGTTTGCTAAATAAATTGTATACGAAATTTTATGCGAATTGTATGCAAAATTGCATACGAATCGTATGCGAATTGTATGCAAAATTGTATACGAATTGTTTGTTAAATAAATTGTATACGAAATTTTATGCGAATTGTATGCAAAATTGCATACGAATCGTATGCGAATTGTATGCAAAATTGTATACGAATTGTATACTAAATTGTATGCGAATTGTTTGCTAAATAAATTGTATGTGAATTGTATACGAAATTTTATGCGAATTGTATGCAAAATTGCATACGAATCGTATGCGAATTGTATGCAAAATTGTATACGAATTTTATGCTAAATTATTATACGAAATTTTATGCGAATTGTATGCACAATTGTATACGAATCGTATGCGAAATTGCATACGAGTTTTTTGTGTTTGAAAGCATGCTGATAGCATTATGTTTTCTTGCGTTGCATAGTTAAGGCAAGAGAACTTAAAAAATATCGTATCCTATCCTATTCCTTTAAAATGAAAGATTACTCAAAATTCATTATTTTAGATTTTTTTTAGATGCAATTTATGCAACAATGAATGGACGATAAAACATTAAATTCAATTTAAATTAAACAATAAAGAAATATCCTCAGACATTTGTAATATTTTTTTTTTTTTGCTTTTAATCCTTTCATTAAAGAAAAATACAATGAATGCCACATCGTGAATTTTTTTGTTTTTTTGGTATTTCATATCCGGGACAGCCGACATCTATTTTATTCCATAATGGAATCGTAGAGTTTTTTCATTTAGACCGACATGCATTTTACTACGAATTAAAATTTTTTTAGTTTTTTCATATTGTGGATGGCCGAAATGAACTAAACTAAGAGGTAAAATATTATTTAATTTTAATTTTTTTCGTATACAAAACAGAGGAAATATATTTTATTTCAAAGTGAAATTTTTTGATTTTTTTCAAAAAAAATTGATATTCATTTTTTTTAGAATATATATTAAAATGTTTGCAATTTTTGCATTATGTAGATACCCAATGTGAATTTTAGTATATAATAAAATGTTTTTTATTTTCAATTTTTTTTTCATATCTAGGACAGCCGACATCTATTTTACTCCGTATTCGAAATCGTAGAGGTTTTTTCATATTACCGACATGCATTTTACTACGTAGTGAAATTTCGTATTGTTTCATATTGTAAATAGCCGTTATGAACTTTGCTAAAAAGTAAACAATTTTAAAATTTTTATGTTTTTTATATACAAAACAAAGAAAGTCTATTTTATTTCAAAGTGAAATTTTTTGTTTTTTTTTTCGAATGAAAAACAATCGACAATATATATATTAAAATGTTTGCGATTTTTCCATATTGGAGATAGGCAATATAAATTTGAATAGTAACATTAAGATTTAGTTAATATAGTAAAATTTATATCGTAAAAATTTTTTTATTTTTAATTATTTTTTCATACACAGGACAGCCGACGTCTATTTTACTCCGTAATGAAATTTTTATGATTTTTAAATAAATAAAAAAGCCGACACTGTATTTTAAAATTTTTTTAAACATTTTGATATTGCTGATAGCCAATATGAATTTTGCTAAAAAGTGAAATGTTTCCAATTTTTAGTCTTACATATGAAATTAGTGAATAAAGTTAAATTAAAGTTAACTAAAACCAACTAGGCTGTCTTGTATATGAAAGAAATAAAAATTTTTTTTAATTTTACTTTTTAATAAAATTCATATCGACTATCTAGAATATGAAAAAACAGACAAAAAAAAAATCACAATGGAGTAATCGTTTATATGAAAATACCTAAAAGATTTGACTATGAAGTGAAATAGATGTCGCCAGTCCTATGTATGAAAAAACTTGAAATACAAAATTATACTACGTAATAAAATTTATATTGGGTGTCTACATTATCTTAAAATTGCAAAAATTTTCAAATTATATATTGTCAACGTCTTAAGTACGAAAAAATTTAAAAATTTCGTTTTCTAATAAAATAGATCTCGGCTGTCTTTAATATCAAAAAAATTAAAATTTAAAAATTTTAAAATTTTACCATAAAATTCGTATCGGCATAGTATCTAGACTATGAAAAAACCACAAAAATTTCATTAGGAAGTAAAATAGATGTCGTTAATCCTATATAAAAGAAAACTAAAAAAATAATTTTTGTTTGTTTCATATATAGGATTTTCGACATCTATTATATTCCATACTAAAGTTTCAGAGATTTTTTTTTATAGTTGAAATGCATTTTATCTCATAGTAAAAATTTTTCCAGTTTTTTCATATTGTAGACAGCCGATATGAATGTTAATATATATTGAAGTAATATTGTAAACTTGAATGAAAATTTTTTGATTTTTTCATAAACAAGACTGCCGACATCTATTTAACTTGACAGTGGATATCTTTGCAGCTTTTTAATATCGTTGGAAATTTATATGAAATATACTCATGACAAAAATTTTTGTATACTTTTATATTGTAGACAATGGACATGAATTTTAATATATATTGATTGAAATAAAAATAAATTTTTTCATAATGTATACTTGAATGAAGTTTTTTTCATACACAAGGCAGCCGACATCTATTTTACTCTAGAGTGGAAGTGTTATCTGTTTTTTAATGTAATTGTATAGAAAAAAATGAAAATACAACTTTTCTATAAAACAGGACACTATTCGAAGTATACTCATAATGGGGTTTATTTTGCTTCATTCAATACTGATATTTCAAGTTTTCTGAAAAATTGGACACTATTAGAAAAAAATCAAAAGTAGGTTATATTCTGATACATTCAATACTAATATTTCAATGTTACAATTGGATAAAAACAATTGAAATAACAACTTTTGTATAAAACATTCATCCTATATTATTGCATGAAAAATACCCTGCCAAGTAATTGGCACTATGGTTCCTCATTAGCAATAACAAAATCTTGGCAATATTATATTTTACCTAATAAAAAATAAAAATATTAGAATAATTGTGCCAAATATTCTAATGTAAATAAAGAAAGTGGATAAACTTTCTCCTGATACCCAAAAAATTTTCAAAAATAAATAAAAAGATTTTTTTTAAACTTGTTTATGTGAAAAATTGTAAAAGAAATTGTACATATCAGTATTTTCATAGAAAAAAATGAGGTACTACGTCCAAAAAGAAAATAAATTATGGTATTTTTTTAATTATTGTATGTAAAAAATTAAAACAAAAAATTTCGAAAAATTATGTATCAGTTGGAGAAATCCTTTACAAACGATAATTCTAGATATTCGTACTTTCATAGGAAAAAATTAAGTATTACGTCCTAAAATAAAAAAAAGTTTTGGCGTTTTTGTATTTTTTGGCGACAAAATAATTTTAAAAAAATTAAGTATTAGGTCCAAAAAAGTACAATAAACGATATTTCTAAAACTAGTACTGCCATGGAAATAAATTAGGTACTACGTCCAAAAAGAAAAAAAAAATTTGTAATTTTTGTATTTTTTTGTGAAAAAAATTTTCAGAAAATTAAGTATCCGATTTGAGATATCATGTGAAAACCATACTTTCAAATACAAGTACTTTCATGGGAATAAATGAAGTATCACATCCAAATAAAAAAAAAAAAAAGCACTTTCAGATTTTTTGATAAAAAAATGTTTCGAAAAGAAAAGTAGGTCTTTATTCGATAATGGTTTTGAAATATCACTAGTTAAAATATTTTCAGATATTAGTACTTTCATAGAATTAAATGAGGTATTACACCAAAAAAAAAAAAAAAAATATTGCAGTTTTTTATATTTTTAATTTTTTTTTAATTTTGACAAAAAAAATTTTGAAAAAATTACGTATCAGATCCAAAAAAGTTACAATAACCAAGGTTCTTAAAACTAGTACTTCCATGGAAATAAATTAGGTACTACGTCCAAAAAGAAAAAAAAAAGAAGAGTACCTCGAGCTTTTATGGTGAAAAAATTTTTGAAAAAAAAATTAGGTCTTAATTCCATAATGTTTGTGAAATATCAGCGATTACATACGTACGTACACACACACATACACACATACAGACTTTTTTTAAAAACCGGTTTTTTAGCTTCCTGAGGTCTCAAAACGTGCTTATATACCAAAAAATCAAAAAAAAAAAGTTTTGACCGATCACAATGGTTCCTCTATGAGGAACAAAAAAAAACTAATAAAAGTACTAGAATTATTGTCCATTTATGCCGAGCATCGTTGGAACAACCATTCATTATGTGCCTTTGTAAAATAAGCTATGTAATGTGGTAACAACTTCAAAAAAAATAGTATCCTCAAAGAAGAATTAGCTAGTAATTTAATTTTCAGCATATTAGATACAAAGAAAAAACAATTGTTAATCATCAAAAACTGTATTTTCGTATTGTGACAATTTATTTTTATGTAGCTGAAAAAGCTAATTTAAAAAATTAAAGATTATATGACTATATCGTCTAGTAAAGCTTCATATCTTACTGAAGGTAAGCACAAAGTTTTTAATGTTTAGGTATTTATTTAAATAAAAAAGATGTATAAATTTTATTTTTCATTTCAAATAAATCATTTATATCTTTTATGGGGTACTTTGATCTTAAGATCTATTTGTATATGTATTTTTATGTTAAAGTTGAAGTAGCTTAAAGATGTGAAAAAATTTATTTTCCAATGAGAAAGCATTATTGAATGCCTGATCAATGATATAAATGATTTATTTTAAGTGGAAAATAAAACTTATAGAGCTTCTTTATTTAAATAAATACCTTAAAGTTAAAAACTTTGGGCTTATTGCCTGCAATAAGAAATAAAATTTTACTGGACGTTAATTTTTTAAATTTTAAATTTAGCTTTTTGAGCTAAATAAAAAATTTCACAGCAAAAAAATAAAGTTTTTTATGATTAAAAAACAACTTTTTTTTTTCGTAACCACATTACACAGCAAATCGGACAAAAAATTTTATAAAATATGACTTTAGTAATACTTGAATTATTAAATATTTACTAATAAACTGTTTTTTATTTTTGATTTCCTTTTGAATTGATAATTTATAACTTTATGACTAATTTCTAATGTTATAACCTACCACATTTTTCTTATAAGGAGGCTTTTCAGTAGAAAATTATAAATAGAGATATATACGGCTGAGTAAAGTGCAAAATTTAGAAATATTAGCGTAAAAAGTTATAAAATTTGAACACTGCTTTTAAGAGACAAATTCAGGAAGTTGCTATTTATTCTCTTAAAACAAAAAATTATTAAACCTGTGTACTTTGACAATAAAATTTAATGTCCAAGGAAATTATTGGTCACATTTTGAACAATAAAACTACAAAATAAGTAAACAAGGTTTTAAAGAGAAAGCAACGAAAATAGTATACTATACAGGGGCACGCGCTTATTTGTAAATATTATATATTTATTAATATTACTTTTTTTAATTTTGTTTTGAAATTAAAAAATCCTATTAATTACTTGTAAACGATAAATCGAACATTTATTTGATAAATAATAAAAGTAATATAATGCTTTAAAATACGGTAAATATAAATTCTAATATCTGCACTCCGAATAATAAATTAAAAATTTTACACTGAGCGCGCCTTTAGTTGTTCGTATAGTACGTGAACTTTTTGTTATCGATTTTATTAACATTAAATAATTTATTAAATTAAAAAACGATTTTTCACATTGACATTTCACATAAATTAACAAAATGAACAAAATTTTTTAACAGTTCCTCCAATTAGTAACGAGTACACTGAAGAGCCTCCTTATGGTTGAATCAGGTAGATAGAAATAGAATGTCTTTATTGAAAATATCTGAAAATAAAAACTTCTGAAATCTTTAATACCTATCTTTAGCCACTGATCATGTTATGTGTCCCTTAGAATCAACAAAAAAAAAATTTGAAAATTCATTGACCACGAGCGGAGATATTACCGGAGGTATTGCTTGAAATTTCATTCATTTTTCATTTTTTACGTACTTCATTAATCAAGACTTTTTTATAATTAATCTGATTTTAAAAATCTTTGAATATTATATTTAAAACATTATTTATCATCGATTCACTAAAAAAAATATCCATTTTTAACTATAATGTGAAATATATTTCAACTTTTTTGACTTTTGACCAAACCTATACTTTTCAAATTTATTCACGGCGAAACGTTGAAAATCTAAATTTTTCTTTTAGTTAATCGATGCTAAATAATGCTCTAATTATTATATATTCAAAGATTTGTAATATCACATTATTTATAAAAGAGTCTTCATTAATTAAGTACCTAAAAAAATTAATGAAATTTCAAGCGCTAATATCTCCGTCTGTAGTCAGATGATCAATGGCTAAAAATATTAAACATTACAGAAGTTTCGATCTCCACAAATTTTTACACAAAATATGCTATTTCTATCCACCTGATTCAACCTTAAGTTTATTAATTTTCATTATATTTGAAAACATTTATTACAACAATTTTTTTTTAATCAAAGCACTGAGTATTCATTTAGTAATTAATTTTTCGCTTGCTTATTTTCATTAATCATTTTTAATAATTTTATAACAATACATTTTTCGATGGCTCTCATATAAACCCCATGTAAATTAACACTATGTTTTTCAATTACTGTTAACTTACGCCGTTTCAATTACAATACATTTATTCTATTTTAGTTGACTATACTTTTTTAAAAATCATCGCCCTTTTTATGATTATTCTCCTCGATCGCGATCGCCCCGCCGGCTATAGGTTAGGTTCGCCGCCCAGAGGCCGACACCAGTGGTGTCGTTCTGGACGTAAAGGAGAATAAAACAAAATTCAATCGATTATCAAGAAATAAATTAAAGCCTTAAAAAAGATTTTCCCTTTTTAATCCAATCTTTTTTTCTACATTTTTATATTTGAAAAAGAAAAACAAAAATTAAGGAAAGAACAATAAAAAAAAGAAACTAGGGACAGTGGGAACTTTGCTAATTAATACTTTACGTACTTGAACAGTCTCGTCTATTATTTCTAGCACTAAAGAGAGTCACATTTACTCCCGCCGTTTAAAAAAAAACCTTAAAGAGAGTCGTTGTTACTCCCGCCGTTTACCCGCGCCTGAATTTTTAATACTATAAAGAGAGTCATTGTTACCCCCGCCATTTACCCGCGTCTCAATTTTTAATACTATAAAGAGGGTCATAGTTACTCCCGCCGTTTACCCGCACTTCAATTTTAAAAATCAGCATTTAGAAAATTAAAAAAAATGAAGCTTGATAATTAGAAAAAAAATTCTGAGTTTAACAATCCTAAAGAAGGAAAGGGGGGCCGAAGGCCCCATGCGCCAATGCATTCTCCTTCAGCAATATATTTCTAATCCATGTATCAATGAATTTAGAACAATCGATATTATTTGCTGTAAGGTTATGCGTACAAAAAAGAAAAACAAAAATTAAGGAAAGAACAATAAAAAAAAAAAAGAACTAGGGACAATAGGAACTTTGAAATTTAATACTTTACGTACTGGAATAGTCTCGTATACTATTTCTAGCACTAGAGAGAGTCGTTGTTACTCCCGCCTTTTACCCGAGCCTGAATTTATAATACTATAAAGAGAGTCATTATTACTCCCGCCATTTACCCGCGCTTTAATCTTTAATAAGAGAATCATAGTTACTACCGCTTTTGACTCGCGCCTCAATTTTTAATACTATAAAGAGAGTCATAGTTACTCCCGCTGTTTACCCGCGCCTCAATTTTTGATTACTATAAAGAGAGTCATTGTTACTACTGCCATTTACCCGCACTTTAATTTTTAAAATCAACATGTGGAAAATTAAAAAAAATGAAGCTTGATAATTAAAAAAAAAATTCTGAGTTAAACAATCAGAGAGAAGCGAAGGGGGCCGAAGGCCCCATGCGCCAATGCATTTTCCTTCATGACATTGAATTATTTAATTTAAACAATTCTTCAGTTGACTCCAATTATCCTTGCTGGAAGGACCTATGAATGAGGAAGTTAATGAGAAATTAATTAAATAAAAATAATAAACATAATACCACACTTGGAGAGCTAAGCGCGTAAGCATCGGGATAGGGATCCCAAACTAATGATGAAATATACAAATTTTAAAACATGTAAATCCTGTAAATAACATGTAAATACCCTGCCAACTAGCTGGCACTGAGGTTCCTCAAACAATGGTCTTTAAACGTCAATATGCAATAAATATTATTGATTACAATCATGCAATTATACATACATTTTTCTTTTTTACTAGGTAAAGTAGACCATTAAGATTATTTTGTTATTAAAGTGAAAATTCTAGCGTCCAAGGATTGATCGCGCCGGCGTTAATGGATTTTAAATCATTTTTGCATAATCAAAAAGAGACAAATATAAACAAAGCTAATTTTATTATTTTTTTGTAAAATTTTATTAGAATATATAATTATCCCTTAATAAAATATGCTCGTAAAGGCTGTTATTATTTCAAAAAATTTTATCCCTTAATAATTAAAATATTGGAAAGGTTATAATATAGAAAAAAATTAAAAGAAATGTTTACATAAACAAGATCGTATAAAAGTATTAGGTATAATCTGGTATAATATTATTATAAGATAATTGGGATGAAAATAATAATTATGAAAAATAAAAAATAAATGTTGAAGATTATAAAAACAAAAAATGGACAATTTAATATTTATTACGTCCAATTAGATAATTTTTAATTAAATTTTGTTATGACCTTGTTGAACAAATAATATATCTTTTTGATTTATAAGTGTTATATTATTGGCGCATGGCCGGGGGGGCCTTCGGCCCCCCAGCCCCATTTGAGGTCTCTGGGTCATATTTGGACTATATATATCGTGAAAATTCACCGTGGATATCGTTCTTAAATTAATAAATGTTTTGTTTCATTGATCACTACAAGTAAAGTATTTATTTAAAAACGAATTGACTACTTTCACCGGAATATCCACGATATCCACGGTAAATATCCACAATATACATGGCCCAACTATGATCCAGAGAACTCAAATGGGGCTGTGGGGGCCGAAGGCCCCCCCGGCCATGCGCCAATACAAATAATATAACGGGAATATCGCGGATATTCTATCCGTGGACATCGTGGATATCCTGGATATTCTCCGTGGAGTCTCGTCGTAATTAAAACATTTATAAATCAAAAAGATTTATTATTTGTCCAACAAAGTCATAAAAAAATTTAATTAAAAATTATCTAATTGGACGTAACAAATATTAAATTGTCCAATTTTTTATTTTTATAATCTGCAACACTTATTTTTTATTTTTGATAATTATTACTTTCATTCCAATTATTTATCTTATAATAATTTTATACCAGATTATACCTAATACTTTTATACGTTCTTTTTTTAAACATTTCTTTTAATTTTTTTATCATAACCTTTCTTATTGTTTATTATTTAATCTGCCTTACCGACAAAATTTTATTATTTTTTATTTAATTTCACATTGTGCTAGCACCTTTATAAATCGGCAAAAAATTAGCGGCACATTTCATAAAGCGGCGCAATGATACCCGCTCAAAAAAATTATGATTAGGATACAAAAAATTACTATAATCTAAATTTATAAAATTTGTACTCTCATTAAAATAAATTAGGTATGTCCAATACGAAAAATAAATTTGATGTTTTCTGTATTTTTTTGTAACGAAGATTTTGTAGAAAAAAATTTTCAAAAAATTAATTATCAGATTCAAGATATCGAGTAAAAACCATACTTTCAAGTATAAGTACTTTCATGGAAATGAATGAGGTATTACATCCAAATTAAAAAAAAAAAAGTATTTTGAGATTTTTTTAATAAACAAATTTTTGGAAAAAAAAGTTAGGTATTCGTTCGATAATTGTTTTGGAATATCTATGGTTACAATATTTTAAAATATTAGTACTTTCATAGAATTAAATGAGGTATTACACCCAAAAAAAATATTAAAAAAAGGATAAAATTTTTTAAGTCCAGCCGGTGAAGTGGTGAAAAAATGGTACAAAAAAATAAAAATTAACATGAGACTACAACTGCAATTCAATATATGAAAAAATGAAGAAAAAAAAATTATATTGAATTTAAGAAAAATAAAAAAGTTAATTAAGAGAAAAAATTATTATCGATATTTTTTGCTGTAAGGTTATGCGTACAAAAAAGAAAAACAAAAATTAAGGAAGGAACAATAAAAAAAAAAAGAATTAGGGACAGTGGGAATCTCGTCAATCCATTCATGCGCGTCATTAATTGGATGACGAGGCATTTGGCTATTTTTTTTTTTTTTTTTTTTTTTTTTTTTTTTTTTTTTTTTGCATACGGGCAGGGAGGTGAGAATGCATTTACGCACGAACAGAACCCGGTTGTTCTGAACAGTGTCGGACTCAAAGGGGCAGGGCACTCTGCAAAGGCAGAATGCCCTGCCCGATAATACCGACTAAACTCACCCCCCAGTGTATGGAATACTCCATCTCAGAACTCACTCCAGAATCTTGTTGAGAAGCTCTCCTTGTTCACGATGGCCTGTGATGGATGAAGTATTGCCGCTATATTTTCCGCTGCGGACTTGATGCTTTTATTATGGAAGCGGATGTTCCAAGTAGTTTTTGAAATTCTCAGGACATTTCAAACTTGAGCTCTCCTTGTTTGCAATCTCTCCGTCATCTTGTTCCACCTGCTCCAGTTGGTGTGAGAGCCTTGGATTGCCATAGTAGTGAGCTTGGATAGCAAACCCTTGGTTAAGCCTAAACTTAACAGGTCTTCCTCTGAGCTTTGACTCCATATCCCTCTATATGAAATGGTGCAGGACGTAAACTTGATGTTTTCTCTGAGTACATAGATGTCCTGTTTGTAATACATAGATACAATAGCATCTCTGATTTCGTCCTTTTTGTACTTTTTCACCTTGTCCTTGTGAAGCTCATTTAGTGGTTTGTAGTGTCCTACCACTTGTGTATCGATAACCCATATCTTATCATCTCTTATGCACACTAGATCGGGTTTCCGTAGGCCTTCACTTGTTTGGAAATCATTTTTCTCCTCAACTTTCCAATTTTTCTGCCTTAATCCACTTGCTAACATCTTGGAAACCGCGTCATGCCGTTTGATCCGACCTCCATGGGTCCTAAAACAGTTTTGGATGACGTGTGTTGCAGTCTCAACAACATTACACCCAGCACGACATAATCTGTCCATTCTCTCTGATCTGGTGCCCCTGCTCGTTCTCGATCTTGTTGGAAGAGCGTTTATTCGTATATGGTTATACTGAATGTAATCCCTGCCGGGCACTCCATTACTGCTTGCATCAATCCATCTGGTGTTAATGGACGTTTTGAAGCATTCTCTCAAGTCTGCACCATCAACAGAACTATATAATTTCCTTCTCCAGTAAGCTTGGGTCGCACCCTCCTTTATACGATGTTCGCCATCTAACCATAACCTTCCATGCGCCCATTTTATTCTATTTTGAATCCAAAAGCTGTTATACAATTTTCTCACAATTTCTGAGTTGGATTCTTTCAAGCTACTGAATCTTGAAAAGATTAGATAGGGAATAGTTGTTGCAAAGGATGGTATGCCTAGACCACAATTTCTGAGTTGGATTCTTTCAAGCTACTGAATCTTGAAAAGATTAGATAGGGAATAGTTGTTGCAAAGGATGGTATGCCTAGACCACCGTCCTGACAATTAGCATGTATATAGCTAATCGGTATGTCCTTAGGCATATTTAGCCATCTCTTAACGTGTCCGCGCACGTTCTTATCCATTTCCCTTAAGGACATGATATTGATCCTGGATAGTGACAACTTATAGTACCACCTCGGTATAAGGAATGACCTTAAAACCTTAAGCCTTTGTTGTGGTTTTAATGGAGCGCTCGAAATCCTTTTGAGCTCCTGGTCCAGATCTCCTCGGCATTTCTTGATTCCCCTTGGATCGAAAAAGATGCCAAGATACTTCATGGAATCTGACGGTTTGAGCTGTTTTACATAAGTGCCATCGTCAAATTTAAATTGGGCCTCGGTAATAATCTTCAATTTCTTTACTTTTCCTGCTGGAATAATTGAAATTGAAGTGCACTTTCCTTTGTTTAATCTGAGGCCTCTCTTAGCGCCTTCTTTCTCGAATGCTCTCAATGCCATTTGCATTCCGATGCGAGTCGATGTTATGATATTTATATCATCGGCGTACGCCTTAAGAGAGTCACAGTTAATCCCGCCGTTTAAAAAAAGTCGTTTAAACCGAGTCATTGTTACTCCCGCCGTTTACCCGCGCCTGAATTTTTAATACTATAAAGAGAGTCATTGTTACTCCCGCT
>JAKSXM010000107.1:7037500-7047500 GCA_022575985.1 Anagrus nilaparvatae
TGCGAATTGTATGCAAAATTGCATACGAATCGTATGCGAATTGTATGCAAAATTGTATACGAATTGTATACTAAATTGTATGCGAATTGTTTGCTAAATAAATTGTATGTGAATTGTATACGAAATTTTATGCGAATTGTATGCAAAATTGCATACGAATCGTATGCGAATTGTATGCAAAATTGTATACGAATTTTATGCTAAATTATTATACGAAATTTTATGCGAATTGTATGCACAATTGTATACGAATCGTATGCGAAATTGCATACGAGTTTTTTGTGTTTGAAAGCATGCTGATAGCATTATGTTTTCTTGCGTTGCATAGTTAAGGCAAGAGAACTTAAAAAATATCGTATCCTATCCTATTCCTTTAAAATGAAAGATTACTCAAAATTCATTATTTTAGATTTTTTTTAGATGCAATTTATGCAACAATGAATGGACGATAAAACATTAAATTCAATTTAAATTAAACAATAAAGAAATATCCTCAGACATTTGTAATATTTTTTTTTTTTTGCTTTTAATCCTTTCATTAAAGAAAAATACAATGAATGCCACATCGTGAATTTTTTTGTTTTTTTGGTATTTCATATCCGGGACAGCCGACATCTATTTTATTCCATAATGGAATCGTAGAGTTTTTTCATTTAGACCGACATGCATTTTACTACGAATTAAAATTTTTTTAGTTTTTTCATATTGTGGATGGCCGAAATGAACTAAACTAAGAGGTAAAATATTATTTAATTTTAATTTTTTTCGTATACAAAACAGAGGAAATATATTTTATTTCAAAGTGAAATTTTTTGATTTTTTTCAAAAAAAATTGATATTCATTTTTTTTAGAATATATATTAAAATGTTTGCAATTTTTGCATTATGTAGATACCCAATGTGAATTTTAGTATATAATAAAATGTTTTTTATTTTCAATTTTTTTTTCATATCTAGGACAGCCGACATCTATTTTACTCCGTATTCGAAATCGTAGAGGTTTTTTCATATTACCGACATGCATTTTACTACGTAGTGAAATTTCGTATTGTTTCATATTGTAAATAGCCGTTATGAACTTTGCTAAAAAGTAAACAATTTTAAAATTTTTATGTTTTTTATATACAAAACAAAGAAAGTCTATTTTATTTCAAAGTGAAATTTTTTGTTTTTTTTTTCGAATGAAAAACAATCGACAATATATATATTAAAATGTTTGCGATTTTTCCATATTGGAGATAGGCAATATAAATTTGAATAGTAACATTAAGATTTAGTTAATATAGTAAAATTTATATCGTAAAAATTTTTTTATTTTTAATTATTTTTTCATACACAGGACAGCCGACGTCTATTTTACTCCGTAATGAAATTTTTATGATTTTTAAATAAATAAAAAAGCCGACACTGTATTTTAAAATTTTTTTAAACATTTTGATATTGCTGATAGCCAATATGAATTTTGCTAAAAAGTGAAATGTTTCCAATTTTTAGTCTTACATATGAAATTAGTGAATAAAGTTAAATTAAAGTTAACTAAAACCAACTAGGCTGTCTTGTATATGAAAGAAATAAAAATTTTTTTTAATTTTACTTTTTAATAAAATTCATATCGACTATCTAGAATATGAAAAAACAGACAAAAAAAAAATCACAATGGAGTAATCGTTTATATGAAAATACCTAAAAGATTTGACTATGAAGTGAAATAGATGTCGCCAGTCCTATGTATGAAAAAACTTGAAATACAAAATTATACTACGTAATAAAATTTATATTGGGTGTCTACATTATCTTAAAATTGCAAAAATTTTCAAATTATATATTGTCAACGTCTTAAGTACGAAAAAATTTAAAAATTTCGTTTTCTAATAAAATAGATCTCGGCTGTCTTTAATATCAAAAAAATTAAAATTTAAAAATTTTAAAATTTTACCATAAAATTCGTATCGGCATAGTATCTAGACTATGAAAAAACCACAAAAATTTCATTAGGAAGTAAAATAGATGTCGTTAATCCTATATAAAAGAAAACTAAAAAAATAATTTTTGTTTGTTTCATATATAGGATTTTCGACATCTATTATATTCCATACTAAAGTTTCAGAGATTTTTTTTTATAGTTGAAATGCATTTTATCCCATAGTAAAAATTTTTCCAGTTTTTTCATATTGTAGACAGCTGATATGAATGTTAATATATATTGAAGTAATATTGTAAACTTGAATGAAAATTTTTTGATTTTTTCATAAACAAGACTGCCGACATCTATTTAACTTGACAGTGGATATCTTTGCAGCTTTTTAATATCGTTGGAAATTTATATGAAATATACTCATGACAAAAATTTTTGTATACTTTTATATTGTAGACAATGGACATGAATTTTAATATATATTGATTGAAATAAAAATAAATTTTTTCATAATGTATACTTGAATGAAGTTTTTTTCATACACAAGGCAGCCGACATCTATTTTACTCTAGAGTGGAAGTGTTATCTGTTTTTTAATGTAATTGTATAGAAAAAAATGAAAATACAACTTTTCTATAAAACAGGACACTATTCGAAGTATACTCATAATGGGGTTTATTTTGCTTCATTCAATACTGATATTTCAAGTTTTCTGAAAAATTGGACACTATTAGAAAAAAATCAAAAGTAGGTTATATTCTGATACATTCAATACTAATATTTCAATGTTACAATTGGATAAAAACAATTGAAATAACAACTTTTGTATAAAACATTCATCCTATATTATTGCATGAAAAATACCCTGCCAAGTAATTGGCACTATGGTTTCTCATTAGCAATAACAAAATCTTGGCAATATTATATTTTACCTAATAAAAAATAAAAATATTAGAATAATTGTGCCAAATATTCTAATGTAAATAAAGAAAGTGGATAAACTTTCTCCTGATACCCAAAAAATTTTCAAAAATAAATAAAAAGATTTTTTTTAAACTTGTTTATGTGAAAAATTGTAAAAGAAATTGTACATATCAGTATTTTCATAGAAAAAAATGAGGTACTACGTCCAAAAAGAAAATAAATTATGGTATTTTTTTAATTATTGTATGTAAAAAATTAAAACAAAAAATTTCGAAAAATTATGTATCAGTTGGAGAAATCCTTTACAAACGATAATTCTAGATATTCGTACTTTCATAGGAAAAAATTAAGTATTACGTCCTAAAATAAAAAAAAGTTTTGGCGTTTTTGTATTTTTTGGCGACAAAATAATTTTAAAAAAATTAAGTATTAGGTCCAAAAAAGTACAATAAACGATATTTCTAAAACTAGTACTGCCATGGAAATAAATTAGGTACTACGTCCAAAAAGAAAAAAAAAATTTGTAATTTTTGTATTTTTTTGTGAAAAAAATTTTCAGAAAATTAAGTATCCGATTTGAGATATCATGTGAAAACCATACTTTCAAATACAAGTACTTTCATGGGAATAAATGAAGTATCACATCCAAATAAAAAAAAAAAAAAGCACTTTCAGATTTTTTGATAAAAAAATGTTTCGAAAAGAAAAGTAGGTCTTTATTCGATAATGGTTTTGAAATATCACTAGTTAAAATATTTTCAGATATTAGTACTTTCATAGAATTAAATGAGGTATTACACCAAAAAAAAAAAAAAAAATATTGCAGTTTTTTATATTTTTAATTTTTTTTTAATTTTGACAAAAAAAATTTTGAAAAAATTACGTATCAGATCCAAAAAAGTTACAATAACCAAGGTTCTTAAAACTAGTACTTCCATGGAAATAAATTAGGTACTACGTCCAAAAAGAAAAAAAAAAGAAGAGTACCTCGAGCTTTTATGGTGAAAAAATTTTTGAAAAAAAAATTAGGTCTTAATTCCATAATGTTTGTGAAATATCAGCGATTACATACGTACGTACACACACACATACACACATACAGACTTTTTTTAAAAACCGGTTTTTTAGCTTCCTGAGGTCTCAAAACGTGCTTATATACCAAAAAATCAAAAAAAAAAAGTTTTGACCGATCACAATGGTTCCTCTATGAGGAACAAAAAAAAACTAATAAAAGTACTAGAATTATTGTCCATTTATGCCGAGCATCGTTGGAACAACCATTCATTATGTGCCTTTGTAAAATAAGCTATGTAATGTGGTAACAACTTCAAAAAAAATAGTATCCTCAAAGAAGAATTAGCTAGTAATTTAATTTTCAGCATATTAGATACAAAGAAAAAACAATTGTTAATCATCAAAAACTGTATTTTCGTATTGTGACAATTTATTTTTATGTAGCTGAAAAAGCTAATTTAAAAAATTAAAGATTATATGACTATATCGTCTAGTAAAGCTTCATATCTTACTGAAGGTAAGCACAAAGTTTTTAATGTTTAGGTATTTATTTAAATAAAAAAGATGTATAAATTTTATTTTTCATTTCAAATAAATCATTTATATCTTTTATGGGGTACTTTGATCTTAAGATCTATTTGTATATGTATTTTTATGTTAAAGTTGAAGTAGCTTAAAGATGTGAAAAAATTTATTTTCCAATGAGAAAGCATTATTGAATGCCTGATCAATGATATAAATGATTTATTTTAAGTGGAAAATAAAACTTATAGAGCTTCTTTATTTAAATAAATACCTTAAAGTTAAAAACTTTGGGCTTATTGCCTGCAATAAGAAATAAAATTTTACTGGACGTTAATTTTTTAAATTTTAAATTTAGCTTTTTGAGCTAAATAAAAAATTTCACAGCAAAAAAATAAAGTTTTTTATGATTAAAAAACAACTTTTTTTTTTCGTAACCACATTACACAGCAAATCGGACAAAAAATTTTATAAAATATGACTTTAGTAATACTTGAATTATTAAATATTTACTAATAAACTGTTTTTTATTTTTGATTTCCTTTTGAATTGATAATTTATAACTTTATGACTAATTTCTAATGTTATAACCTACCACATTTTTCTTATAAGGAGGCTTTTCAGTAGAAAATTATAAATAGAGATATATACGGCTGAGTAAAGTGCAAAATTTAGAAATATTAGCGTAAAAAGTTATAAAATTTGAACACTGCTTTTAAGAGACAAATTCAGGAAGTTGCTATTTATTCTCTTAAAACAAAAAATTATTAAACCTGTGTACTTTGACAATAAAATTTAATGTCCAAGGAAATTATTGGTCACATTTTGAACAATAAAACTACAAAATAAGTAAACAAGGTTTTAAAGAGAAAGCAACGAAAATAGTATACTATACAGGGGCACGCGCTTATTTGTAAATATTATATATTTATTAATATTACTTTTTTTAATTTTGTTTTGAAATTAAAAAATCCTATTAATTACTTGTAAACGATAAATCGAACATTTATTTGATAAATAATAAAAGTAATATAATGCTTTAAAATACGGTAAATATAAATTCTAATATCTGCACTCCGAATAATAAATTAAAAATTTTACACTGAGCGCGCCTTTAGTTGTTCGTATAGTACGTGAACTTTTTGTTATCGATTTTATTAACATTAAATAATTTATTAAATTAAAAAACGATTTTTCACATTGACATTTCACATAAATTAACAAAATGAACAAAATTTTTTAACAGTTCCTCCAATTAGTAACGAGTACACTGAAGAGCCTCCTTATGGTTGAATCAGGTAGATAGAAATAGAATGTCTTTATTGAAAATATCTGAAAATAAAAACTTCTGAAATCTTTAATACCTATCTTTAGCCACTGATCATGTTATGTGTCCCTTAGAATCAACAAAAAAAAAATTTGAAAATTCATTGACCACGAGCGGAGATATTACCGGAGGTATTGCTTGAAATTTCATTCATTTTTCATTTTTTACGTACTTCATTAATCAAGACTTTTTTATAATTAATCTGATTTTAAAAATCTTTGAATATTATATTTAAAACATTATTTATCATCGATTCACTAAAAAAAATATCCATTTTTAACTATAATGTGAAATATATTTCAACTTTTTTGACTTTTGACCAAACCTATACTTTTCAAATTTATTCACGGCGAAACGTTGAAAATCTAAATTTTTCTTTTAGTTAATCGATGCTAAATAATGCTCTAATTATTATATATTCAAAGATTTGTAATATCACATTATTTATAAAAGAGTCTTCATTAATTAAGTACCTAAAAAAATTAATGAAATTTCAAGCGCTAATATCTCCGTCTGTAGTCAGATGATCAATGGCTAAAAATATTAAACATTACAGAAGTTTCGATCTCCACAAATTTTTACACAAAATATGCTATTTCTATCCACCTGATTCAACCTTAAGTTTATTAATTTTCATTATATTTGAAAACATTTATTACAACAATTTTTTTTTAATCAAAGCACTGAGTATTCATTTAGTAATTAATTTTTCGCTTGCTTATTTTCATTAATCATTTTTAATAATTTTATAACAATACATTTTTCGATGGCTCTCATATAAACCCCATGTAAATTAACACTATGTTTTTCAATTACTGTTAACTTACGCCGTTTCAATTACAATACATTTATTCTATTTTAGTTGACTATACTTTTTTAAAAATCATCGCCCTTTTTATGATTATTCTCCTCGATCGCGATCGCCCCGCCGGCTATAGGTTAGGTTCGCCGCCCAGAGGCCGACACCAGTGGTGTCGTTCTGGACGTAAAGGAGAATAAAACAAAATTCAATCGATTATCAAGAAATAAATTAAAGCCTTAAAAAAGATTTTCCCTTTTTAATCCAATCTTTTTTTCTACATTTTTATATTTGAAAAAGAAAAACAAAAATTAAGGAAAGAACAATAAAAAAAAGAAACTAGGGACAGTGGGAACTTTGCTAATTAATACTTTACGTACTTGAACAGTCTCGTCTATTATTTCTAGCACTAAAGAGAGTCACATTTACTCCCGCCGTTTAAAAAAAAACCTTAAAGAGAGTCGTTGTTACTCCCGCCGTTTACCCGCGCCTGAATTTTTAATACTATAAAGAGAGTCATTGTTACCCCCGCCATTTACCCGCGTCTCAATTTTTAATACTATAAAGAGGGTCATAGTTACTCCCGCCGTTTACCCGCACTTCAATTTTAAAAATCAGCATTTAGAAAATTAAAAAAAATGAAGCTTGATAATTAGAAAAAAAATTCTGAGTTTAACAATCCTAAAGAAGGAAAGGGGGGCCGAAGGCCCCATGCGCCAATGCATTCTCCTTCAGCAATATATTTCTAATCCATGTATCAATGAATTTAGAACAATCGATATTATTTGCTGTAAGGTTATGCGTACAAAAAAGAAAAACAAAAATTAAGGAAAGAACAATAAAAAAAAAAAAGAACTAGGGACAATAGGAACTTTGAAATTTAATACTTTACGTACTGGAATAGTCTCGTATACTATTTCTAGCACTAAAGAGAGTCGTTGTTACTCCCGCCTTTTACCCGAGCCTGAATTTATAATACTATAAAGAGAGTCATTATTACTCCCGCCATTTACCCGCGCTTTAATCTTTAATAAGAGAATCATAGTTACTACCGCTTTTGACTCGCGCCTCAATTTTTAATACTATAAAGAGAGTCATAGTTACTCCCGCTGTTTACCCGCGCCTCAATTTTTGATTACTATAAAGAGAGTCATTGTTACTACTGCCATTTACCCGCACTTTAATTTTTAAAATCAACATGTGGAAAATTAAAAAAAATGAAGCTTGATAATTAAAAAAAAAATTCTGAGTTAAACAATCAGAGAGAAGCGAAGGGGGCCGAAGGCCCCATGCGCCAATGCATTTTCCTTCATGACATTGAATTATTTAATTTAAACAATTCTTCAGTTGACTCCAATTATCCTTGCTGGAAGGACCTATGAATGAGGAAGTTAATGAGAAATTAATTAAATAAAAATAATAAACATAATACCACACTTGGAGAGCTAAGCGCGTAAGCATCGGGATAGGGATCCCAAACTAATGATGAAATATACAAATTTTAAAACATGTAAATCCTGTAAATAACATGTAAATACCCTGCCAACTAGCTGGCACTGAGGTTCCTCAAACAATGGTCTTTAAACGTCAATATGCAATAAATATTATTGATTACAATCATGCAATTATACATACATTTTTCTTTTTTACTAGGTAAAGTAGACCATTAAGATTATTTTGTTATTAAAGTGAAAATTCTAGCGTCCAAGGATTGATCGCGCCGGCGTTAATGGATTTTAAATCATTTTTGCATAATCAAAAAGAGACAAATATAAACAAAGCTAATTTTATTATTTTTTTGTAAAATTTTATTAGAATATATAATTATCCCTTAATAAAATATGCTCGTAAAGGCTGTTATTATTTCAAAAAATTTTATCCCTTAATAATTAAAATATTGGAAAGGTTATAATATAGAAAAAAATTAAAAGAAATGTTTACATAAACAAGATCGTATAAAAGTATTAGGTATAATCTGGTATAATATTATTATAAGATAATTGGGATGAAAATAATAATTATGAAAAATAAAAAATAAATGTTGAAGATTATAAAAACAAAAAATGGACAATTTAATATTTATTACGTCCAATTAGATAATTTTTAATTAAATTTTGTTATGACCTTGTTGAACAAATAATATATCTTTTTGATTTATAAGTGTTATATTATTGGCGCATGGCCGGGGGGGCCTTCGGCCCCCCAGCCCCATTTGAGGTCTCTGGGTCATATTTGGACTATATATATCGTGAAAATTCACCGTGGATATCGTTCTTAAATTAATAAATGTTTTGTTTCATTGATCACTACAAGTAAAGTATTTATTTAAAAACGAATTGACTACTTTCACCGGAATATCCACGATATCCACGGTAAATATCCACAATATACATGGCCCAACTATGATCCAGAGAACTCAAATGGGGCTGTGGGGGCCGAAGGCCCCCCCGGCCATGCGCCAATACAAATAATATAACGGGAATATCGCGGATATTCTATCCGTGGACATCGTGGATATCCTGGATATTCTCCGTGGAGTCTCGTCGTAATTAAAACATTTATAAATCAAAAAGATTTATTATTTGTCCAACAAAGTCATAAAAAAATTTAATTAAAAATTATCTAATTGGACGTAACAAATATTAAATTGTCCAATTTTTTATTTTTATAATCTGCAACACTTATTTTTTATTTTTGATAATTATTACTTTCATTCCAATTATTTATCTTATAATAATTTTATACCAGATTATACCTAATACTTTTATACGTTCTTTTTTTAAACATTTCTTTTAATTTTTTTATCATAACCTTTCTTATTGTTTATTATTTAATCTGCCTTACCGACAAAATTTTATTATTTTTTATTTAATTTCACATTGTGCTAGCACCTTTATAAATCGGCAAAAAATTAGCGGCACATTTCATAAAGCGGCGCAATGATACCCGCTCAAAAAAATTATGATTAGGATACAAAAAATTACTATAATCTAAATTTATAAAATTTGTACTCTCATTAAAATAAATTAGGTATGTCCAATACGAAAAATAAATTTGATGTTTTCTGTATTTTTTTGTAACGAAGATTTTGTAGAAAAAAATTTTCAAAAAATTAATTATCAGATTCAAGATATCGAGTAAAAACCATACTTTCAAGTATAAGTACTTTCATGGAAATGAATGAGGTATTACATCCAAATTAAAAAAAAAAAAGTATTTTGAGATTTTTTTAATAAACAAATTTTTGGAAAAAAAAGTTAGGTATTCGTTCGATAATTGTTTTGGAATATCTATGGTTACAATATTTTAAAATATTAGTACTTTCATAGAATTAAATGAGGTATTACACCCAAAAAAAATATTAAAAAAAGGATAAAATTTTTTAAGTCCAGCCGGTGAAGTGGTGAAAAAATGGTACAAAAAAATAAAAATTAACATGAGACTACAACTGCAATTCAATATATGAAAAAATGAAGAAAAAAAAATTATATTGAATTTA
>JAKSXM010000267.1:0-111829 GCA_022575985.1 Anagrus nilaparvatae
TTAAAAACAAAAAAAAAAAATTTTTTTCAGTTATATATATGCTTCATATTACAAGTTAAGAGTAAATAAATATATAAAGTAAAGTGCTAAGAAATTCTATAATATAAACAAAATAGAAATTTTTTCCGTTACAGTAGTACTAGGTATAATTTTTATATTAGTTTTTATTTTATTTTATTACACTTTTGGTATTACTCGTATTAATTTATTTTTTTATTTTTTTAATTAAAAAATTTTTTTAAAATTGTGTTTTAAAAAATATGTATTAATAATTTCAAAAATATGTAATTAATGTAATACTAATTCAATTATAATATGTATATAGAAAAGTAAAAATATGCATTTCATACTGTTTGTTTGTAATTAAATCTCAAAAAACAACTGATATGCTTTATAAGTTTGGTTTAATTTTTAATTTTAATTTCTCATTTATTTTCTCAACTATTAAATCCATACCAGACGTAAAAGAATCAACAATTTGCAGGAGAATTTATTATATACGAAAGTATTTTATAGTTTATACTTTGATTTTATACCCGAGGTATTTTTGACTGAAAATGAAATTGAATTAACACACATAAAAAGTCTTTAAAAGACTGCATTAAAATCTTTACTAACTTTATCTTTTAAGATTCAAGACAAGTTTCTTAATTGCAACTAGCAGTCTATAGATTATTCCCAAAAAATCTTTGTTCTTTGTAAAACTTATTTAATATTTTTTTGAAACGCGCTCTTTCAAGCCCCACTGCTAGAATGGCTTAAATTTTTGTAAAGTTTTATATTTAATAATAAATTTTCATTTAAGGGGTCTTGCGCTTTCAAATACTATAATTTCGAGGAAATTTTGAGTGATCATAAAAAAAAACTGCTTTAGCTATTTGAAAAATTTTTTTTGTATTGATTTTGTACATTATCCTTCCTTTTTTTTAAAATTTTTATGTACATTAAGTACCTGAAAGATGGCGCTGAATGAAGTGATGAAAAAAAATAAAAAGAGCCTCGGTAGCTCTGTGGTTAAGGCGTTGGACTTCGGACCTAAGGGTCCGCGGTTCAATTCCCGGCTATATCAGCATTAAGTTTTTTTCTTTGAGAAAAATTCTTAATGTTGTTCTACCGTGAGTTCTAGGATTGAGGCAAAAAAAAAAAAATAAAATAAAAAAAGTTGTCCGACTGATTTAGCCGCCCAGGATCATCTTAAAAAAAAAAAAAAATCATGTTTTTCTGCATGCCCTAAACTTGGCATTAAACTAAGGAAAAGGAAAAATATTGAAAATTAAAAAAGTTACACTAAAAATAAAAAATTTTGTCAAAATCACCCTCGTTTTCGGACACTCTCCTCCCTGTTAAATTTTTAAAAATAGCCCAATTAACTTTTCCGTAGTTTAATGCATCTTAATTAAATAATAAAAAGATTTAAAAAAAAAAAATGAAATCGGAGGAGTAGTTTTCTTTCAATCAGTCGGACAAATTTAAAAAAGTAGGTTTCGAGATTAACGCGTTTAAAGTTTCTTTGTATGTATAATATATACGTTATATTATTGATCAAATTTCTTCTTTAAAATTTTTTTTATTCAACATATCGACATAAAACCTTCTTTATCATAACTTTGAATATTTTTTTTATAAGATAAGAAGAAAAAAAAATGTTGATTAACGGAAAAAATTGAAAGCGCAAGACTCCTTAATAATAAATAATTTCTTTTGAAAATTTGAGCAATTCTGTAGGAAAATTGAAGCAGGTTATCTATAAAGTGTACACAATTCATAAATAAATCCTTTTGAATTCCGGAAAATATTAAATTATATGCAAATAAACAATTTATTATTTTGAATTTTAATTGCTTTTCAGTAGATTAAAATTAGATTTTCACAAATCAAAGAAAAAGCACAATTGATTAATTATAAAATATATTTAAACATTATTGATGCAAAACCAGAAAAGGAAGGTACGAGATAGGGCCAACATTTTTTTTTATTTTGCCAAAAATAAATCGTAAACAAAAAATTACTACATTCTTTACACAATATAGTCAAAATCATATGGTAAAAAAACTAGTGCAAGCATCCCTTAATGTCTGCAGCTTTAGTATACATAAATTGGGACCTCCTTAATCTACACGAACTCATATTATTTATGTTATTTATGTTGTTTTCAAAACATTTAAAAATTTTTATTTTAACTTTCTCAATCTCAATTGTTTTCTAATTAAAATTATTATGTTTAAATTTTGTGTGTATAAAGTTTTTTTTAATAAGTAGAATGAAATGGTTAAACTTGTCCGATTCCATAGATAGCTTACAAATATTTAATTTGAAGTTTTAATAGCAGTTGTGTATTTATATATTCTGATACGAGACATCAAAATTTTATTTAAAGTTAGTTAGCCTTGATTTAATTTGAAAGTGGTTTGAATTAAAGTAATTGAGATTAGTTTATAAATGTTTTATAATGAATCTTTCATCATGCATATCTAACATAAATTTATTCCCTTACAAAGTAAATAGAAGTTGTAAACCATTCATTATTTAACTCAAAGCGACTCCAAATAAAATAAAGGATATTTTTGAATTAAATTTTTATGACATTCTGCAGTACATTTTATAACAGAAATATTGTTAAAACTTCAAAATCAAATAGTTACAAAAGTTATCTCAATCCGCGGAACGGGGACTTCTCTTATTTTGGCGTAACATATATTTGATAATAATCAAATAAATTTCATACTTTTTGAAAAAATCTTGGTTTCTCTGCAAAAATTTTTTTATAAAGATACCTTGACATATTATGTGTAATTACCCGCGGTTTTAATATCCGTGGTAGTTATTTGGGACGTAACCCCCGTGGATATCAAGGGATGCCTGTACTATTTAACGTACACGAAAGATATAGAGCAGCTATTAAATAATGTTCGTTTAAAAAGCAAAAAAGAAGCACTAAAAATTATTTTATGCGTAAATCTACTCTTCAAGCATTAGCAAATTGATTTGACTCTAAGCATTTCAAAAATTTTTAGTATTAAATTTAAAGCAATATACCTAGTCCTTCTGTAAGGAACTTTGTTACTTTGAGGTGACTTCGTCTGTAGCATGTTGGGTCGCTTTCTGTAAAAAATTAAATTTTTTTAGCTTAAATAATATCATTTTATCGAGTTTTAATAGAAAGTTTGAAACAAAAATGCTCGTTGGTTGTATGAAATTGTGAACACACAAATGAGTTATAAGTTTATTTGAATATAATAATTTACTAAAATAATTAATACAATATTCTATACAATTCATGGCAATTGTATTGTTGTCTCCTAAAAAAAATTATAGAAGTTTTGGTTATTTCAGTTAAAGATACCATGCAAAGGTAAATTAATTAAAACTAGTATTAGGGCTTCGCAATGGGACGAATACCAACTTGGCACTTCTTTTGTTTTACAAATAAAATTAAATAAGATTAAAATACAAACTGTGCACTCTTGACTTATACCAACTCGGCACCGGATTACTGTACTGTCTGGACAAGGATTTAATGATTAGCATTCAAAGAAAAAAATATACAATTGAACCTAGATTTTCATTTAAAATATACATTTTTGTTATATATCTCCAACTTTATTCGATTTTGGTTAATTTAGATTTAGAATTATTTATAACCGTCAAGAAAAAGTAGTTTACTTCCACGTTGTCTTAACATTAAGTACATTATTATTTTATTAGTAAATTACTTGATTTAGCAAAAAACTATCTATAGTTTTATGTAGCAACTAACCTGCAATAAACATAAACAAGTTATAAAATTTATTATTATTCCCCACTGTCAAAATTAAAACTTTTAATAATTCATATTTAAATTGGTAAATTTCGTAAAGTGCACAGTTTTCCTAATTTTATAGATTTGTTCCCCTTCTTATTGTATAGGTATGTAGACAAAGTAAAATTATTATAACTAACTACAAAATTTTTTTTGTTAAAACTGTTTAAAATAATTTTACTGTATAGGTATATTTTTTGTATTTATAATTTACTAACATACTTTTTTATTTGATAATCGGTTAATCTATCTTAATCGTCTTAAGAGCTTGGTGCCGTGACGGTAAGTGTGATGGGTGCCCAGATTTCCGAGTTGGTATTCGCCCTCGCGATGTACAATAAAAATATAAATTTTCGTATATTATGGTACCGATTTTTGATACGATATTAATACGGTATTTCTTTTTTAGAATTTGTGGATATTTAACTTATCCGATAATATTGAAAATATCGCATCGACTTAAAAAAAAAAATTTTTTTACGCCAAACGTCTTTAGCAACTGAGTAACAAATGATACCGAGCACACAAAAAAATCTGAAGGCATGTAAGATTTTACTTAGAGACATTAGTAACACAAATAAAAATAAATTTATATCTATTTGTCATATTCACCCCATTAGATGGGTGTAAGGGGGTAGTTTTTTAGCACAATAGAAAAAATCAATATTTTAAGCTACAAATGTTAACTAGTAGGTAATTTGGGCTACTCTTTTCATTTCTGAAGTCTATTTTCACATACAGGAAACCCTTCGTATTCGCGGGTAGTCGTATTCGCGGATTCATTTGAAATATACGCAATTCTTCAAAATATACTGGGATTCTTTTTTTGCAGATTTGAATTTGGTTTTACGCGGTTTTGTAGCAATGTTCACATTTATTAATTTTTTTTTTCAGATTATTTTACTTATCAATAAAATAATTTTCATTTTCAAAATTTTTTTGTTTTACTTTATGTACATCCTATATCCTATCCTTCATATATATATATAAATTTTTAATGTCGCTCTGGCCATTAGTCCGAAGTCGTTGAGTGATAAAATAAATAATATTAATTTAATTAATTAAATGATAATAAAAGCATTCTATAAATTCAAAAAATTAATTTCTTAAATATTTTTCACAAATTTAATGATAAAATATCTTTTAATTATACAAATTTACATTTCATGTTCCATTACTTTTTAATCACGCAGTACTTCTGCAAAGAGGACAAATTCAAAACTTAAAATCAAGCTTCCGTGTATATATTTTATCATATAAATATTAATATTTTTTATTAAATGCAATTTACAAATTATTTTATGAAAAAATATTATTTTAAAATAATATATTATTACTAAATTTATAAATGATTAATCAAAAATTAAAGAATAATATTATTTTTTCTTTTTATTTACTATAACCCTAGTGCGCGCACTTTGTATAATAAACAAACAATATGGCGTCCTTGCTGCTAAAACTGCGTTATAAGATTTTCTTCGTTTAATTACGCGAAATTTCCCACGTATACCTCATATTCGAGAATTACCAATAGATTCTTTGGTCTTCGAACTTTTAATTTATCGTTATCTGCATTGGGAAATTCGCGATTTGATAGGAAAAATAATTAACTTCCGGAATTTCCCCCATTAGACTAATGTAATATTTACTTATCTTTGGACCTTTATATTTCAAAATTATGCATGACTATCGACTATAAGCACCCTTCTTATACTGTGCTATAAGGCCTATACCATTCGATTCCTGAGACTTTACTCTAACAAACTATATATGTCTTAATTGGGAAATTCAATTTTCAGAGCGACCTTAATTATGTATGTTTGTCCAAACGCGATAAACGAGAACGATAAATGCTACAGACATCGTGCTTACGGCAAAAGACGGCAAAAGTTACGGGTCAAAACATAGGCTAGGTTTTATTTCGATTAATAACGTCAAAAAATTTTTATGTTGAAAAAACTGTATTTCCAAGAAAAAAATTTTTATCAAATTTTCAAAAAAAACCAAAAAAACTGAAAACCGAGGAAAAATTTTTTTATCAAAAAGAATTTCATTTGATTTGGGCATATTTTTTACGTATCCACCTAAATTTTCAAGGCAATAGGCGTGATCTGTCAAAAGTTACATTAATTTTTAGAAAATTATAAAAGTTTAGGACTAATATTAGGAATAATATTATATATATTTCTAATTTTTATCAATCACAAATTTAGTAACTAAATATAGCAACTAAAAGAATCTTGAACAGCTATATTATCAGGCAGAATCCAAAAATGAGTAGTTGAGGGAAATAACGACTACTTGTGGATCCTATGGAAGGGTGGCGAATCTTTGTATTGCTGATTACTAATTATCCGTCTGGGTTCATAAGCCCGTAATTTTTATGATACAGTAAATTTTAGATAATATTTCGGGTAAAAAAAGATTATTTTACAAAATATTGAGTAACCTAAAACAATATATCTTTGGAAAAATCAAGTTGCAGGGGTCCAGGGGGGCGCAGCCCCCATGGCGGTTGCCGGGGCGAGCAAAGCGAGTCGGAGGCAGCTAGTATATATATATACAACGGTCCCAGTCCCGCGTTATTCGCGGATTTTCTTATTCGCGGTCTTTTTCCGGTCTCAATTACCCGCGAATACGGAGGGTTTTCCTGTATCCCTTAAAAATGTGGACTACTAATATACCAAAAATAAATAAATTTATATCAATTTGTCATATACATCTCCTCAGATTAAGTGTAACGCAGTGACATTATAGCATATAGTATAAGGAATCTATATTTTGGGCGAAAAATATTATCTAGTAGGGAATCGAGGCTACTCTTTTCATTTCCGAAGTGCATTTTCACAGACAACCCCTACAAAATTTTGATATCACTTCCCTAAATGAGGCGTAAATTACTTATGAGAGTTACATAAAATTACACTGTGTTACATGCCTCACCAGATTAAGTTTGCCTGAATGGAATAAAACATAACCTTTTTATCTTAGAGTAATAATATTAAAAATTTTGACTTTAATAAAAAATTTTTTAAAAAATGGAGTTTTGCGCATGCATCTTCAGTTACTGATGAAGAGCACCGTGACAAACCTGATCAGTTACTTATCAGTAATGAAGGGGTAGGCTAGTCAGTAACTGATGTTCAAATCAGTTAACGGATCAGTTACTGAGTAGAAACTTAAATGGATTTCTACCTGGGATACTACACCGGAAAATTATTCCATTTAGAATTAACCTTTTAATTGTTGACACAAGATTTCAACACAATTTTTTTGAAATTGATTTGCTTTGACATGAAATATAAAAATTATAATCAAGGTTTGACACAAAATATTTTGACCAGAAATATCTTTTACCCGAAAATTTTTGATATTGATTTTAATACCAATAATATTACCACCAGTAATCTTCGCCACAAGAAAACTGCATACAAATTAAAATATAAAGCTTTTTTCTTAGTACAACAATAATTAATAAATAAATTTTTGACACCAATAAATTTTTTTGAATTCATTTTGATCACTAAGAATTACACATTAAAATAGGTGTATTAGGAGTCTACTGACGAACCAACCTAATACACTATGGCGAAATACTGTTCCGTGACTATTAGTTGGAAATTAACCAATTTATTGGTTAAATTAATAAAAATATCACATTAAAATAGTATGTGGTAGAAAGAAATTTTGATGATTTATTGGTGTCAAAATTTATGTGTGAAAAATAAATTTTATATTTTAATTTGTATGCAATTTACTTGTGGCAAAGATTACTGGTGGACATATTATTGTCGTGAAAATCAATAATAAAAATATTTGAAAGATATTTTTGGTCAAAATATTTTATGTCAAAACTTGATTATAATTTTTATACTTCGCGTCAAAGCAAAAAAATTTTGGCGACATCTTGTGTCAAAAGTTAAATGGTTAATTCTAAAATGGAGTAATGTTCCGGTGGGGTACATTATATCTAAAAGTTCAGAGAATAAAAATAAAATTTTTGATAATTTTGATACAATTTTGTACAATTTTCAAGCAAGATATATATGGGCACGTCCAGGGAAGAACGGAACTTGACTTCCGGTCAATTTGAAAATTTCAAACCATTAAAAATGAAACCAGAAGTGGCCCAAAATAAAAAAAAATACCCTGCCAATTAGCTGGCACTGAGGTTCCTCAAACAATGGTCTTTAAACTTCAATATGCAATAAATATTATCGATTACAACCATGCAATTATACATACATTTTTCTTTTTTACTAGGTAAAGTAGACCATTAAGATCATTTTGTTATTAAAGTAAAAATTCTAGCGCCCATGGATTGATCGCGCCGGCGTTAATGGATTTTAAATCATTTTTGCATAATTCAAAAGAGATAATATAAAAAAAGCTAATTTTATTATTTTTTTGTAAAATTTTATTAGAATATATAATTATCCCTTAATAAAATTTGCTCGTAAAGGCTGTTATTATTTCAAAAAATTTTATCCCTTAATAATTAAAATATTGAGTAACATGATTTTTTTGTTTTGTCAAAGAAATCGTTGGCAACTTAATTTTAAAATGGTTGGCATCTTAATTTTAAAATGCAAACATAACCATTTAATATTTTTAGGCTGTTTATTATTGTTTATAATTTCATTAAGCTACATACATAAATAAACATAGCAACGAACAAAATAATCCGAGGAAGTCAAAAAGAGCAAGATTTCCATCATTCTTTCTTGTGTGTTATAATTTATATCAAAATAAAAAAAAAATTGTGATCGGATACAAAAAATTACTATAAAACTAAATTTATAAAATTTGTACTCTCATTAAAATAAATTAGATATGTCCAATACGAAAAATAAATTTGATGTTTTATGTATTTTTTTGTAACGAAGATTTTGAAGAAAAAAATTTTCAAAAAATTAATTATTAGATTCAAGATATCGAGTAAAAATCATAATTTCAAATATAAGTAATTTCATGGAAATGAATGAGGTATTACATCCAAATTAAAAAAAAAAAAAAGTATTTTGAGATTTTTTTAATAAACAAATTTTTGGAAAAAAAAGTTAGGTATTCGTTCGATAATTGTTTTGGAATATCACTGGTTACAATATTTTAAAATATTAGTACTTTCATAGAATTAAAAGAGGTATTACACCAAAAAAATATTGCAATTTTTTTTTTATTTTTCTTTTTTTTTAATTTAGAGAATAAAAATTTTGAAAAAATTAAGTATCAATTTCAAAAAATTACTGTAAACGAGGTCTTAAAACTAGTACTTCCATGGAAATAAATTAGGTACTACGTCCAAAAAGAAAAAAAAGTTTTGTATTTTTTGTATTTTTTTGTGAAAAAAATTTTAGGAAAAAAATTTTTTAAAAATTAAGTATCAGATTGGAGATATCAAGTAAAAATCATACTTTCAAGTATAAGTACTTTCATGGAAATAAATGAGGTATTACATCCAAATTAAAAAAAAAGGGGGGGGGGGTTTGAAATTTTTTTGATAAAAAAAATGTTTGGAAAAAAAATTAGGTCTTAATTCGATAATGGTTTTGAAATATCACTAGTTACAATATTTTCAGATATTAGTACTTTAATAGAATTAAATGAGGTATTACACCAAAAAAAAAAAATATATTGCAGTTTTTTTTATTTTTCTTTTTTTTAATTTTGAAAAAAAAAATTTTGAAAAAATTAAGAATCAGATCCAAAAAATTACAATAAACAAGGTTCTTAAAACTAGTACTTCCATGAAAATAAATTAGGTACTAAGTCCAAAAAGAAAAAAAAATTGGTATTTTTTGTATTTTTTTGTGAAAAAAATTTTAGAAAAAAAATTTTCAGAAAATTAAGTATCCGATTCGAGATATCATTTGAAAACTATATTTTCAAATATAAGTACTTTCATGGAAATAAATGAGGTATTACATCCAAATTAAAAAAAAAAGGGGGGGTTTGAGATTTTTTGATAAAAAAATGTTTGAAAAAAAAATTAGGTCTTAATTCGATAATAGTTTTGAAATATCACTAGTTACAATATTTTCAGATATTAGTACTTTCATAGAATTAAATGAGGTATTACACCCAAAAAAAAAAAAAAATATTGTATTCTTTTTTATTTTTCTATTTTTTTCATTTTGACAAAAAAAATTTTGAAAAAATTAAGTATCAGATCCAAAAAATAACAATAAACAAGTTTCTTAAAACTAGTACTTCCATGGAAATAAATTAGGTACTACGTCCAAAAAGAAAAAAAAAATTATTATTTTTTGTATTTTTTTGTGAAAAAAATTTTAGAAAAAAAATTTTCAGAAAATTAATTATCCGATTCGAGATATCATGTAAAAACCATACTTTCAAATATAAGTAGTTTCATGGAAATAAATGAGGTATTACATCCAAATCAAAAAAAAAAAAAGTACCTCGAGCTTTTTTGGTGAAATAATTTTTGAAAAAAAAATTAGGTCTTAATTCCATAATATTTGTGAAATATCACCGATTACATACATACGTACGTACACACACACACACACACACACACACACACACACACACACAGACTTTTTTTAAAAACAGGTTTTTTAGCTTCCTGGGGTCCCAAAACGTGCTTATATGCCAAAAAATAGAATATCAAATTTTGACCTAACACAATGGTTCCTCTTTGAGGAACCAAAAATTTTTTCAGGTATGCCAGGTAAAAAGAAAATTTTTTCCCAATCATATGTATATGTTAAAAGTTTCATGGTTTTGAGTTATTTCAGTTTGAACTGGGCGGCTGAAATCAGAAAATTGAAAAAATCCAACTTTGGAGCAGCTGTATCTCAAAATTATGCATCAGGAAGTGTAAAGTATGAGTTATTTCACAAATTCCAGGTAAAAAATGATCCAAAAAATTTTATTTTATTTTTATTTTTCAGGTGGTTGTTCTTTCCTGGACGTGCCCATATGCATGGATAAAATAAATATTTAAAAAAAGAGCTTAACAAAAATAAACGGATATTTGAATTCTAAATAATGTTTTTGCAAATTTTTTTTAAAGATATTAATTTTTTAATATTATTTTAAAAAAGTCTAGTGTTATAAACTATAAAAGTTCTATTTCAAGAAAATTCTTTGTTTTTGATTTATACTAAACTTATAATTCATGATTATCTACGAAAGGCTTAATAGTGACATACTGGCAAGCTTCACGCTATTTAGCTACAGGCGAAATTAATTAAAATTGTTAGATCAATGCATCGAATAAATTATTCATAAATATTAATTGTTTCCGACGTCAACCTATTTTTATCTCTGGCTCCTATTCTTAACATCAATAGAACATTTCACTTACAACTAGACCTTTTAAGCCCCAGATCATCAATTATTAACGCAAGAGATCTTTTTCATTTCAGAAATTTTCGTTTCGAGAGTAATAATTACAAAGCCTACAAAGATTTTAATCCAGTATTCAGAAACGCTTTCCCGGGAATCATCAACATTTTATTTGGCTGCTTAGTCAAAATCATGTTATCTAAAAGGTTTCTTTATGCCTAAAAGAATTCTATTATATTGCCTTGAAGCATGGTATATAAAAATATTTTTAGAGGTACTGCGTCTAACCAATAAGGTTGCTAGCCCACAGATCGCCATATTGACATAAGAGACTAATTATGTATCTTAGCTGTTCATTTTTTTTTTTTAATTTTTCGGAGAAGCACGCCTTTAATTATGATTTTTTTTTTCAATTTTGATTATTAAAAAATTTTAAAAAATGGGTTCCATCATTTTAAGCCTTGTCCCACCCTTTTTCAGCTCTTAGAAGATTTTAAATGTTAAAACAAAAATAAACATGGTTCCAAATTACAAAACTTTTATTTGTATAGTTTGGAAATTTTTTGCATTCAATTTTTCTTAAACATTTTACTATATAAAAGATATATTAACTCAAAAACCTATCCGGCTGAATCTGAATGAGCCATCAGTTTTTCGGATTAACCTCAAGAAAATCTGGAAATTTGGAAAAACTAAATTCATAATTAAAATCATAATTACAGGTGTGCTTCTCCAAAAAAAATTGAAAAAAAAATTAACTAGCTAAGATACATAATTTCTATATAAATACTCTTATACATAAAAAATTTTATAGACAATTAATTATACTGCACGAAACCATTTCAAAATAAGAAAAATTTTAAATTAAAGTCTTCATTAATTTAAAAAAATTATAAACTAAAAGATCTTGTTTATATTCATGAATTCACATACATATACTTATACACACGAAATCTAAAGTTAAGATGTCTGCCTGTGGCTGTGCGCAGAAAGAAATGACCTCTAATTGAATCTGCCTTGCCTTGAAGAATTTGTAGATAAGATCAAGATAGTCAGAGTGTCAAGATATTCTATACAGTAATAATTATCGGGTGTTCTAATAATGTTGTATATCTTCAAAAAAACTCTTGAGTTACCTTAAATCTGATGCCCTGATAGCATATAGATACAAGTCGCTCTCCCAATTACATTTTGTTGTTTTAACTTAAATTTTGCCGAAAGTTACTTGTAAAGAGTTTCTAATAATTATATTATTAGTTTATATTACATATGAGCGTGATTCTCAAAAAAAAAATTGCTCCTATAAGCTTTAAGCCTCGTGAACCGCAATTTTTTTATATATGACTAAATCTATTCGATACCTTAAGCTAACAAATTATTGGCGAGGCTCGTCAGTACGTATACTATATTATAGCCTAATACTAAAAATAAAATACTAAATAAACATGAATAGTATTTTTTAATTATTCACTAATTCTCACACCACTATAGCCAATTAATTAACCAAATTGTCGTTTTTAGCCAAAGATTACCAATTTTTAAATTGCTGCAAAACTTGTAATTTCTGACGAAAATGGATTTTATGGATTTTGAAAATTTCCACAAGCTTTAAGAGTTTGAAAACTGTTTTACAGAATGACTGCAGATGGTAAATATTCAGATCTGAGAAATTATTATGAAAATTTTATTTTCCTTTCAAAACCTAGCAAACGTCATAAAAGAAATGTTAACTTGTTATAAATGAAAGTTAAAAATTAAACTGTAAGAGCGAGTAAAAAATTATTGAAAAAATGAGTTTCAAAAAAGGATGTTGGTTGATTTTTAATGCGAAATTACCATCATTATGATATCTGTTACAGTTAGTACACAAAACACCACTTCCTTGAGAGCTCGTATCACTGATTCCTCCATCCGTATCAGTAGGTTTCAAGAAAGTATCAGGATGTACCCCAGGCATATCTGTAATTTTTAATAAAATTATTAAATCAGGCAAATGATTTGAATGTTAGTATTTTAAATATATTATACGCTTTAGAGTTTGTTGATTTTCAAACATTTTTGCCTTTCAATTTTTATGACTTTAAAGAAAAAATTAATTTCTTTGATATAAATAGTTTTTTTTTATAAAAATTTTTTTTTGTTGCCGAAGACTATTCTAAAATAGTAAATATTGATTTTGTCAATAATTAAAGAGCGAAGTTCTACCTAATAAGATGCAAAGTAGAGACGTTCAGTATAAGTATGGGAGGTAACCACCCTGCGTCCCGAAGCGCATCGACCCCTGCATGTCATTTGATGTTAAGGTGGGACCCTCGCAACAATAATTACAGAACAGATTTGCACCAAATTATATAAAATTAAAGTTTTTTATTAATAAAATATACTGTAAAAATTTTGAGAGCTCTAGTTGCTTAGTTTCGGATAAATATGCAAAAATATTTAACATGGGTGTTAAATGTAAAACTCCAAAAAAACGCACTTATTTTAAGTTTTCTCAGAATTTACAGAACAAAATTTTAAATAAATATTTGGGAATAGAGAAAAAATATTAACAAATTTAATGAAATTAATAAAAAGCTCCGTACTTGTTTACAAAATAAACAAATTAATAAATTATTATGAGGAAAACGTAGTTTTATCGTTGATTTAGTAACTTTTATAGTACACATGTACAATGTATGTCGGGCGGTATTCATGCGGTAGTTTAAATATTATAAACACAACTAGAGTAAAATTTATAAATAAATTCCAGATTGTTATTAGTTATAAAAAATATTATTATTACATCTCGTATTATATTTTTTTGTTTATTTTGTAATTAAATTTTAAAATTAAATTAAGAAAATAAGAATATTATAAGATCTAAATTTACTAGATTTAGTAACTTTTACTGAGCTAACCAAGCGCATGTCTAGTGATATAATTTGACTATTATTGTCACTGAGCTGCCACGTTAAATTTAATAATAAAAATCTATTAACATGGAACATGTTTATAGGGAGGGGGTACTTCAGAACTGGAAAATTAAGGGGGGGGGGGTCAAATTTGTCCTTTTTTAAGGGGGGGGGGGTTTCAAATATGTCCTTTTTAAGGGGGGGGGGTCAAATTTGTCCTTTTTAAGGGGGGGGGGGTCAAATGGGACTTAGAATATTTTCGATTTAGGGACCTTTGGTGCAGAAGTACTTAGGGAGCATTGGTGCAGAAGTACCTAGGGACCTATGGTGCAGAAGTCTCTAAAGACCTTTGGTGCAGAAGTACTTAGGGAGCATTGGTGCAGAAATCCCTAAAGACCTTTGGTGCAGAAGTACCTAGGGTGCAGAAGTCTCTAAAGACCTTTGGTGCAGAAGTACTTAGGGACCTATGGTGCAGAAGTCCCTAAAGACCTTTGGTGCAGAAGTACCTAGGGACCATTGGTGCAGAAGTACCTAGGGATCTACGGTGCAGAAGTCCCTAAAGACCTTTGGTGCAGTATTACCTAGGGACCTATGGTGCAGAAGTCTCTAAAGACCTTTGGTGCAGAAGTACTTAGGAAGCATTGGTGTGGAAGTACCTAGGGACATATGGTGCAGAAGTACCTAGGGTGCAGAAGTCTCTAAAGATCTTTGGTGCAGAAATACCTAGGGAGCATTGGTGCAGAAGTACCTAGGGACCTATGGTGCAGAAGTCCCTAAAGACCTTTGGTGCAGAAGTACCTAGGATGCAGAAGTCTCTAAAGACCTTTGGTGCAGAAGTACCTAGGGACCATTGGTGCAGAAGTACCTAGGGACCTATGGTGCAGAAGTCCCTAAAGACCTTTGGTGCAGAAGTACGTAGGGACCTATGGTGCAGAAGTCTCTAAAGACCTTTGGTGCAGAAGTACTTAGGAAGCATTGGTGTGGAAGTATCTAGGGACCTATGGTGCAGAAGTACCTAAAGACCTTTGGTGCAGAAGTACCTAAAGACCTTTGGTGCAGAAGTACCTAGGGTGCAGAAGTCTCTAAAGACCTTTGGTGCAGAAGTACCTAGGGAGCATTGGTGCAGAAGTACCTAGGGACCTATGATGCAGAAGTCCCTAAAGACCTTTGGTGCAGAAGTACCTAGGGATCATTGGTGCAGAAGTCTCTAAAGAACTTTAGTGCAGAAATACTTGGATATAAATATTGATATTATGAACAGAATAGATACTTTATTATCAGTGTTAGTTAATAGCAAAGAATAAGTATGAAAAAAAATACATAAGAACTGTTTTTCTATACGTAAGTATATATATTCTTTGTTAATAGTGAACATGTTCCATGCTCGTTGGTTGTGTAGTTACACAAACCGGTCATAAGTTTTTTTATATGACGTCAAGTAGAAACTGTGTGTATGCCTTATAATATTTTTTCGTATTAAAAAACCAAAATGTATACTCTCTAAACACTATGGTGTAAATATATGTCCAAAATTACACAACAACACTCTATGGCTGGTAATATTAATTTTTTACACTCTATGTTGTGTAAAAATTTTTGTTACACATCTTATACGTGGTAATATTTTATAATTACAATAGATAAATGGTAAATTTATAAATTACACTTTTAGAAATAAATATCTAAAAATAATACGACTTTGAACATCAAACAGTTTCTTTATACAAAAATTGTATTAATTTTTCGGTATTAAATTTAGCAATAACCTGTATGCAAATATTTTATATCATAAACATGTTTTATATTTTGAGGTTATTGTGAACTTCAACGAATTTTTTTTTTTAACAGCATTCCAGAACTCTGTGATTACCAATATTTTCTATGGGGAATCTAGTAAATTTGGGCCAATCGGTTTCTGATTTTCTGAAGCCAAAAAGCATTTAAAAAACTTTTCCTCTCACAGAAAATTTTCTTTTTAGTTCCTCATCTACACCGCAATCGTCTTTGATTTTTGATAATCGATAGTTAAATAATAATTCATATCATTATCACAAGTTCGTATCTATTCGACGACACCATTTGATTGGACGCGTACTGTTTTTTATTATTAAGAGTTCTGGAATGCTGTTAAAAAAAAAAATTCGTTGAAGTTCACAATAACCTCAAAATATAAAACATGTTTATGATATAAAATATTTGCATACAGGTTATTGTTAAATTTAATACCGAAAAATTAATACAATTTTTGTATAAAGAAACCATTGTTTGGTGTTCAAAGTCGTATTATTTTTAGATATTTATTTCTAAAAGTGTAATTTATAAATTTATCATTTATCTATTGTAATTATAAAATATTACCACGTATAAGATGTGTAACAAAAATTTTTACACAACATAGAGTGTAAAAAATTAATATTACCAGCCATAGAGTGTTGTTGTGTAATTTTGGACATATATTTACACCATAGTGTTTAGAGAGTATTAAAGTCTTGAGAGTAATAATCTAATGAGTTTTTATAATATATTATGTGACGCATCTACCCAGTAAGAAATATGCAGGCATAAACTGTGATAATGCTGGCATTAGTTGCTTGCCGGGCGAGATTAACAATAACATTAACATGCTCGAGTACGAGATGCTTCTGCTTCCGCATTATTGAGCACATTAGGGTTGCTCGTTAATATGCGGTGACAATCTTTTTTTTTATTGAAAATTAAATAATAAAATAAAATAATAAATAAAATTATAAAAGTATCTATTGGTATTTATATTTGAAAAAAAAAAAATTAATTTTTTTGTATTTTTTTGTTGTAATTTTTCTTTGAGGTGATTTGTATAGTAACTGTTAATTTAGTAATTTTTTTTTTCATTTTTTTTTTTATTTTTTATCATACCGGGTCTCGAACTTTCAATGTTTTGGCCGCCAGCTACATACACTCAGAGAAAAATATAGTGAAAATGAGTCAACTCGTATATTCGTTTACACTGTTTTAAAAATATAAAGGTTTCACAGTGATTTTCGATGCGAAGTGCCTATGCATAAAAGTCAAAACGACTAGGTAAAGCGCATAGTGTTCATGACTCTTGCGGTATAGTTATTTTCTCCTTACCGGCGAGTCACGATACTATCCGAGCTGCCCGTATATAGAATCGGTGTAACCTCCCCTTTTTATATTTATATAAAATCAGTTATAAAATATAGGTACATTTAATTTTGCAGATTGCTTAATAATTTATGTTAAAAAATAATTAACTTAATTAATTATTATTTATTTTCTTTAATTGTGTAAATAAAGTTTATAGGAATACATTTTTTGGTAACAATTTTAAAGTATTTTACTATATATATTATTTTGTAAAACATTTAAGAAAAAACAATAGTTAATTTAGTAATTTATTATTAAATAATTTAATAATTATAATAAGCGATAAATTCAATAATCAAGTTAAAATTTTAAAGCTTTCCTTACTGGCGCTTAAATTTTTAATATAATTTATATACGTGCTGACTTTAAAAAAAGAGGTGGTGATTGTTACTTGAGCATACTATAGGCATCCTGCATGAGGCGTATACATTCGTAACCACGTGATATTTTTGTTACTCTCTTTGCCCCGCAATTTTAGTTGGGATCTTGTCAATGTAAATTGTACAGGAAATTAAATTTTCTAAATATTAGCAAATGTTGTTGCAATATTTTACCATTACCCAGTCGAGAATGAACCTCCGAAAGAATATGTTAAGAGTATTCCCGTACAATGATCGAGGCTCGAAAAATTTAAGAATTTAGCTCGAAAAAGTATTTTTTTAATATTCCCTGGGAACAAATGGTCACAGATACGATGATGGGTATTTACGCGAGAAATATACGTTGAACGTCGACTCTCTCGTGAACTACGGGAAAAAAGGACTTTTTTTTTTATTTATATTTTGTCGTTTTTGTTATTTAAATCCCTTAAAAAAATAAACAAATTGCACCAAGAGTGTTAGAAATATTTGAAGGTACTTTCGTAGAAGTTTCAAAGTCGCGCGGTAAATTATAAAAGCGCTAGGGCCAAAAACGCGTTTGTATTAATATCTTAGCTTCTATTGGCTGGATTTAATTTTTTAATTTTTTTTAATGAGCCCGACAACAATGTCTCTTAGCCCTACAAATTTGATTTATTTCCGACTTTTTTCAGCCGAGATATTTTAATTTGCAACTAAGCAAAATTCTTTGGACTGCTGTAGCGCGCAAACCAGATTTTGAAAATTATTTATTTTTTTAAATTTTTTAGATTTTAGGTCAAACTATTTATTAAGACCAAGTTTTTTAATTTACGTAATGTACTTTGTGACTTACAAAGGCTTGTAATTTTGGGTTCATTTGTTAATAACTAAAAAAATATAAATTATCTTTAGCTCCAAATCGGCCCACTTATTCTTCGATACTTAAATTATTATTTGAGAGAATTTGAAACGCTTTGGCTCATTTTCTTTCTCACAATTTAAAAGTCAATTAAAAAGCTTAATTTGTTTATAACTATTGTTTAACTAACAATTTGAAAAATCGGTTTGAAAGCTTTTTAAGCTCTTTGTGAGGTACCAGCCTCTACAATTTTATTCATTTTTCTTAACAAATAAAGTTTTTATAAGTAAAAAACCATAAAAATACACGTTTTTGCACAAACAATTAATTGTTTACGAAATTGCTCAACTTTTTTTTTGGCACAAACTATACCAAATTGTTCTACAATATATTTTGTGCAAAATAAATCAAAAATTAGACTCTTGTCTGAAATGCCGTTTTCTTAACTTTATCTTTGCCCTAAGACGGGCCTATCTAGAGTTCCCATCCTTAAAAGATCTTCTTACACTCTAGATACCAAAAGAAACATCCTTGATTTCAAGAAACGAAACATACGTAATCAAATATGCTTGTAGGTGCTTACTGTTTCCAAAAAAAGTTCTTAGCACCATCCTGATATCGCTGTAATACTTTAAAGCGATTAATTAACCTTCCTCTGGTGGGTTTTAGAGGGTAACTGGGGTAGCTGGGACAAAAACTAAGGATAATGGGTAAATTCTGACTTATTTTTCGTTTTTAGAACATCAAAAAACGTAACTAAGTTACTTTTATTTATAACTTTTGCACAAAGTCAAATATTCGCCTTTTTGGGTAGTTGAGAGAAGTTCAGAACTTTTTTTTTTGTGTAGCTGTGTTATTTATTAACAGTAAAAGTCAATTTATTAAAAAAAAATTTTTTTTTTAATCTGAGCAAGTTTAAATTAAATTATCCTGTGAAAATTAATGTTAAGCTTTTTTAACAATATTTTATTTTCTAAATTAATTAAATTCTAATTATTGCTCCTTACTTAACCAAATTATTTAAAGCTTCACTACTAAAGTGTATTTTCCCATCAGCATTAAGTCCAGTACCATCGTCAATATCTGACTTTCGTCCTATAGAATTATTGTTCTTTCTGCTAAAGGTCTTGGAAAAGCCCGTACTTAATCAGGTAGTCAATTTCTTGGATAAATAAAAGGTTCTAGATTCGTATCAAACGGGTCGGTTTTCGCAAATACCATACCAAAAGCTAAAGAACATTGGCTTTTCCAAATCGTCGTAAAAACTTATAACAAGTTTGTGTAAACACAACCTAAATGCATGGAACATTTACTTCCAGCTGAGGAGTAGGTATAATACAAATGTTACTCAACATAACAATACAATTTTCTAATTTTATAACTTGTAATTATCACTTTAGGGTCAGGGATGGGGTTTTGAACACTTTAAGGAAATTCGTGACTTTACTAAGGAATAAAAATAAAAAATATAGTATTTTTTAACGTAATAACTCTTTAAATAGTAATAATGAACATAATTTTTGAGGAATAAACGGTTATTTGCCAGATACGATCAATATTTTAATTTTAAATAGAGGTCTTACAGAGAAAACTTATAATACCAGGGTTTTGGACACTAAGTACAGGGTTTTAGACATGAAATTTATGGGGTTTTGGACACCACTCTTAAAACTAACTACATAATACATTTTTCTAAAATAATAATCAGAAAAATTATAAAATGTGGGTATAAAATGGCATTTAATTAATTTGTAATTAATTCTTAGATAAGAATATGACTATTTAAATAAAAATTTTGAAATTACCAATTTTTAATCAATTGTAAAAGTTCATGTTACAAACGACTTGTCGAGTACAGGTGTGAATAAGAAAATATTTTAATTAAAATTTTTTATTTATTATAATTATTTGTAAATAAACAAAAAAAGAGAACAAGAGATAAAGAAACCTAGTTGGAGTAGTGAGTGTTCTTCTCATTAACCAACATCACTGCATTACCAATTGGAATAGACCGGCAATAAATTTGTAATTTTTCTAAATTAGTTTTTATGTAATACTTTTTAATTTTTGCTTTTGGATTTAACAACATTGAACAAATAGACACTGTTAAAAATAGAAATTTTACCTTTATCTTTAGAAAATAATCAAATGTCCTAAACTAAAATCCGTGTATGCTGTTTTGGACATTCTAATAAAATACATGCAGAAAACCACATTTTTAAGTATATTTAAGATGGGTTCTTAGACATCTTAATTAAACGCATAAAAAAGGAAGAAAATGATTTTTTTTGTTACAAATTTAATATTTGATGATTACTTGATCAAATAAATGCAAAAAAGTTGTTATTGTTTAAAAAATATAAACAAAATTAGTGATTTAATGTATCTCGTATCCTTAGTATTTTTGTTAAAAACGATATCATATTAAGTAGTCTATTTTGATTCAAGGTTTTATTATAATAAATAATTAATCATTTCCAAACAAACTAGATAGAGAAGAAAGTAACCGTTTCAAGAATGTTTTTTTAAAATTAATATATGTTTTAACTTATTTCTATCTTAGTTATTTGGTAAAATAACGCTGGGTGTTCAAAACCGCGTCGATGTCCACCACCCCACCCTTGACCCTACTAGCTGTTAAGATTCTAAACCCAAACTATTTTGATTCCCTAAACCTGAATTATTCTAAGTCCCTGAACGTGAATGATTCAAAGTCCCTTAATCTGAATTATTCTAAGTCCCTAAATCGATATTATTCTAAGTCCATAAACCTGTATTATCCTAAGTCTTTAAGTCCAGATTTTTCAAAGTCTCCTAATTATTCTGAGTCTCATTTGACCCCCCCCCCTAAAATAGGAGAAATTTGACCACCCCCCTTAAATAGGACAAATTTGACTAAGGTTCACAATGACAGGGGTATCAAACTTTTAACCTCAAGCCGTCCAAATGTTGTCCAAAAACGAGGTCAATAGTTCAAAAAAATACATGTCTTATTATGGGAGAAATTTTTAACCTGGATTTTGAATAAAACCAAAGAGTGCATGAATAAAACCGGTGATGTTTCAAACTAGACAATCTGTACCTCAAGATAAAATTTTGCTGTATCCTTGTAGCCGTGCTATCTAAAGATTTCCGCGACTTGAGCTGGTTTAATTTTGTTAAAAAAAAAAGTTTTTGTAAATTTAAAAATTATATAAATTAAAAACATTTGAACAAGTTTTAAAAAATTTGTTATTAATATTTTTAATGTTTAACATTAAATAAAACTTGAATTCTGACGGGATCGGGAATTATATTACGAAAGATCCACCTTAAGATAGTTTTTTTTCATAAAAATACCTACGCGTATTAAATTATTATCATATCAATAAAATCTAAACTTGGGACTAATAATTAGAGGCAATCGTTTATTAAATTTTTAATATTTTTTTACGAAAAAATTCTTTAGTTCATAAAAAATACCTATATAAAGATTTTGGAGGATTGGATCAAATTAGGAGTCACGAACAGCGTAATTGCAGTTCCTAAAAAGAATATTAGTAATAAGTAAATAAAAAATAACTGAATAATTAATAATTTAAACAGAAAATAAGATTATTTTTGTTTGAATGGTAAATTTAAAACATAACAAGAAAAACGGTAATCATATTATTTTTTTAAAAATTAATTAATTAATATATTATTAATTAATTAATTATTCATTTATTTATTTATTTATTGTTTAACCCCTGGTTTAACTGTTAATAATTTCTTTAATAATGTGATCATCTCCAGCATGTACACGTAAAAAAAAAGTAAAAAGCAAAAAATTCGAAGTTACCCATCAAATTTGATCTTACCATTTCTACAGTTCTTTACAAAAACAAAATTAATATAAAGCAAAACATTAATCTTATCCATTTCTCTTCTTGTTCAGAACAGAATAAATACTCAAGTCAAATTGCAGTTTAGAGTGTTTATTTACTGGCCGTCACCAAAATCGGGGTCTTCTATATGAGAAATCAGGACTTCACCCTTAAATTTTAAAAAATTACCTATAAAAAGAGGTATTTTTGATAATTTCACTATTTTATAGTCCAAATTTGGTCCATATAGATTTCTTGATGACGCTAATCAAGAATTTTGGGGACCTAGGGCTGTTTACGAAAAATTAGCGCTTTTCATCCTTAAATTTGCGATAATATAAAATGCAAAAAGAATACCTAATTCTTGGGATAGTTTTCGTACATTTAAGCATGAAGCACCCATTTCTCATAAACAGAAACCCGAAATTTTTTATCAGCGACCCAAAAAACCTATATGAGCAAAAATTTAGAAAATTAAATGGCGTCTGCATGAAAAATATTCCTTTTTATAATGACAAGTAGCTAATTTAATGAGTACCTCTTTGATCTTGAAAACCTAATTAACATTATATTTTTTTCAGGCTTTACAGCAAGTAATTTGCAATGCTAGACCTTTCAGGATCTGAGTAACGTGAATTTGCCGTATATACGGCTAGCATTATACGCAGCCCTGATTATACGGGCCCCGTATTTCGAGTAACCGTGCATACGGGTAAATGATGTACGGTCCTGTATACGACTCATCCGTTTATACGGTTTGTTAAAGATTTGACCCGTATATACGGGTATCTAAAATACGTCTCCCATAAAGTGAAAACCGTATATACGGATGAATGATATGGACCCGTATTTCTGTCAACCATATATCTCATTAAGTCCAAATCGGCTAATTACGTGTATTCGGACCTAATCATTCTATATGATTTAAGTCGACTTAATCACTTTTAATCACTAATCCAAACTTTGTTTATTTTTTTAAAAAATGTATTGGAATTTTTTAAAATGTTCGTTTATCAGTATGCATTGTTCTGAATAGCTCTGAATATCTTTGAAACCGCAAAAATATTCTATTTTTTCGAGATTATATGTAACATTACATTGCAATATTTTCGCAATAATAAATCAAAATGAAGATAGAATGTCTAATTATATGGAGTGCAAACTATACTCTAAAAACCTCAACCAGACACATTTGATCCCCTACACTTGATTTTAATACACCTCCCTATAAACATGTTCTATGTTAACCATAGATTTTGCACATGCAAAAGGCAAATACTAGGGATTATAATATATTTACTTTACTTGCAGGTGGTTGTTTTAAGGAACGTCAAGAACTAACCAGAGTAGAGAAGAGCTCCTCGCCCCTCTTTCAACTATGTTTTTTTACTCACTAATTAATCTTAGAGAATTTAATTAAATTTTTCCCCTTTGAATGCAGATACTTGAGTGCTAAGTACCTATAACCAGCTACGAAGCGGAATTTTTTATTTCATTAACAAAGATTAGTTTTAAAATTATTCAGTGTACCTGTTTTGTCAAATGAATGCAATACTAATCAGTGAAAATTGCTTTAACGCTTATCAGATAGATTTATAGTGGAAATCTAATTTATAAGTAATTTTATAAAAAGTTAGATTGCCCTAAAAATTATAAAACGCCATACGAATCTTATCCTATACATGTTATTAATTATTCAATTACTCAATTTTTTATTAAAAGACAAAAAGTAAATATGCTGTTTTTATTGATATTAATTATAAAATCTCTTACCATCTTGCAGCTCTATAAATTGGGCGGCAGGAATATCCTCATCAACTATTTGCTGTTCTAGAATATGAGGTACGTGAACATCCTCAACAAAAATTTTATTTTCTTCATTATTTTCTATTATTATAGTTGCAGTTTTACCTAAAAAAGAATTTTCAATAAACTACTGAGTTTTTATTTATAAAATTTAAATTATTATAAGCTTAAAACAAGATTAGACAAACGAGTATCAGTTTTAAAAAAAGGTTAAAGAACCAGAAAAAAAAATTCTGCAAAAAATAATAAATACATTCTAAATATTTTTCATTTCAAGTATTATATTTCAAATATTGTAAAATTATGTATTTAAAAGTGCATCGGCTCAACCTGTCCAAACTTTAATTAAATAAATAATTAAATAAATACAGATTACTTTTAATAGACAACAGTTATAAAAATTACACAATTCAGATAAGATTATCATTGTAAAATAAAATAATTGATAAGATACGTGTACGTGTACAGTTAGGTTCTGAAGCTTAACTCTGTGACGTAAAATCTTTGTCGATCGCCTTCGTATGACATTGAATGTGTCCGTGAATTATAAACTTTATAAGTACCTCGATACTGTTATATTTAATTTTTCATCAATTAATTATATCATTAATATTTATTATTAAATTTTTAGTTATTTCTATTAATCGCCCAAATATTTTTTAAGTATATATATATTATTATTTTTGATTTTATTTTATTCGCAATTTAATTTGATATGATTCATTTAACAATTATGCCCAGTACAGGTCAATAAAATCAAAAATAATAATATATATATAATTAATATTTATTATTTAACATTAACATAGAATAATATTTAAATAATTAAAAAAATTTATTTTAGAACTTAAAACAAACAAATACAGTTTGCCTAGTATGAAAGTGAAAGAAGTGAACCATTACGAATCAAAAACGCTGCCAAGTAATTGGGACTATGGTTCCTCATTAACAATAACAAAATATTATTAATGGTCTATTTTACCTACTAAAAATGATAATTCTAGATATTTGTGCATTCATAGAAAAAAATTAAGTTCTACATTCCAAAAGAAAAAAAATATGGTGTTTTTAAAATTTTTTTATGTAAATAATTTAGAAAAAAAAATTTCGAAAAATTACGTATCAAATGGAAAAATACTTTAAAAACGGTAAGGAACGTCAAGAACTAACCAGAGTAAAGCAGAGCTTCTATAAGCATCTATACATCCAATTTAAAAAAAAAAAATATCACCTGTTACAGTCAGAAGTACATACATACGTACACACACATACACACATACACACACACACACACACACACACACACACACACACACAAATACATCTATACTTTTTTTAAAAACCGGTTTTTTAGCTTCCTGAGGTCTCAAAACGTGCTTATATACCAAAAAATCAGAAATCAAAATTTGACCTAAGAGGAACCAAAAAAATTTTTTTTAAGCATAAATTTTAAAAAATTTAATAGTGTTAGCCACAAAAAATGTCAACAAAAAATACCTTATTAGAAAAATTAATTATCTACATTTTCAGTGGAGGAGAGTCAAATGGACATGAAATATTTTTGATTTAGTGACTTTTAGGGGCACTAGAATACCTTAGGTTTATAGACTTGAGATAATTTTAATATGAGGACTTGTATAGTTTTTGATTTATAGACTTCTAGGGACTCTAGAATACTTTAGGTTTATGGCTTGGCTTTGGATTATTAAAAAAAAAATCCAAAAGAAAGAATAAAATTAAAAGAAATTCTAAAAAACCCTTTAATTACTAATACGTTAACATACGTTAAATGATCAAGTCTTTTGTAGTTATGATTTATAAAATATTTTGGTTCGATGAGTGTGAATATGAAGTCAGTGTTAACTTAAAATGGTTTAATTGCCCACAATAGGCATTTTCACAATGTACTTTGTGGGATCTTCAAGATTTTGACAGGTTACTTCTGCTTAGTATATCCTCATAGTTAGTGTTGTTACAAGTTTAAATAGGAAGCGACGCCATGGTTCTTAAATGTATCAAGATAGGGACTTTAGGGGATTAAAGACTTAGGGACTTTTTATATTTAGACCATGTATTTTTAGTGATCCTTTTAACTATTGTCACAGCACTCTCTACGAGAATATTGCTTATGCTTTTCGGAATTACTGAACACGAGCATGATATCAGATTTTCCTTTAAATTATCCAATTACTCACAAAAATAAACATCTATGGAGACATAAAAAATAACCTAATGTCGCTTATTATGGGCAACTCGGCCATCTTAGGTAAAAACTGATATCATACTTGCGTTTAATGATCCGAAAAAAGTAAGCAATTAATAAAAATGTTGAATACTCGCAAAAAATAATTACCATCTGAGGCGAAGCTTTTCTTATGCCCAGGGTTATATACAATTTTTCAAGTTCCTAATCCCCTAAAGTCCCTATCTTAATACATGTAAGAACCATAGCGTCGCTTCCTATTTAAACTTGTAACAACACTAACTATGAGGATATACTAAGCAGAAGTAACCTGTCAAAATCTTGAAGATCCCGCAAAGCACATTGAGAAAATGCCTATTGTGGGCAACTAAACCATTTTAAGTTAACACTGATTTTATTGACATATTGTGCTTTTTGAGCTACAAAAAACACAAGTTTTATTGGTCTGCGTACAAAGAAAATAACATGAATAACTCGCTTTTTGAGAATGTTTTGTCAGAAACCTAAGTTTTTAATCAACTTTAACAATTTTCGTAGTAAATATAAAAAAAAATAATATTTCTACAGATTTTCATTTCATTAAAAGGCAAATTTTGATGGTTTAGACATCTATAAATGACATCTATAATTTCACATGTATTATGAATAATGTAGGCCTGTTGAAGCTATTTATAAGCATTTTGAGCATAATAAGCTTCAATCATTTGAAATAATTAAAAACAATTTTAGAGATGAATGTCTTTAGTACTTTTAATTTTAAAATAAAACCGGTACTTGAATGCCTCAAATCAAACCTTTTGTTGGCAAATGATCAGCTTGATCCCCTCAAAAATATTAATACAAAATAAAACAAACATCCATTGATCATTGATGAGTTAGAGCTGCTAATTAACAAACGGAAGGCTACTAAACGGAACTATGCTAGAACCCTTTACTACTAAACGAACTTGTACCTCTCTCAAATTAAATTAAAGAACTGTTTCAATCAGCGCGTTGCTCATTTTGTCAGAAGCAAATTAACAATGCACTTAACAGCAACCAACATTTATGTCGTGAGTTAAGACATCCATGGTTGTTGCCTATAGCGATCTCCACGGCTTTTTACCTGATAATCCCAATGCCCATTTCGCTGGTAAATCAACATTATCTTCTGAAAACCTTTCAAACGCCGAAGAACTAGTTGCAAATGCCTCTAATGATGGCTTAAAATTCACTGAAGTCACTCTTTGTGATGTGATTTTAGCCGCTGCTCATTTCAGTTCCCAGGCGACTGGGGTTGATGACATTCCATAGAGGATCATTCTTAGATCCGTGCTGACAATAGGTGCTTTATTGGATGGCTTATTCAGTGCTTCTCTACGGGGTGAAATTTTGCCCATGTCCTGGAAAATATCACTTCTGATTGCAGTTAAAAAGACCTAAATACCCTCATCTGTTTGAGACTTCAGACTGGTTGCTCTTTTATCCTTTTTGTTAAAGATCCTTAAAAAACTGGCTTTTGACCAAATCTTATATTATCTAAAAAGCAATAAGTTACTGAATCTACTTAACACAGAAACTGCTTTAATAAAACTCACAGACGACATTAGACGTGGTATTTATAATAGGCTGGTCACTTATTTGCTTTAATTCGATTTTTGTATAGGCTTCGACACCATATCACCTACCAAACTCTTGATTAAACTTTAGATATGGATTTTTCAGAAATGAATTAATTTCTATTCTGGACACAAAAAATAAAAATTATCATGACAGTAGCATACAAAAATCATTGACAACAAAAAAACCTTGTAACGAATATTTTTAATGTTGCTTTTTACACCGGTAATTCTACCAGCAATAAGCTTATATACAAAAATATTGCCTATAAATTAAAATATAAAGATATTTTCTTTCTGAAAACGCTCTTTTAAGCATAATTTTTGACAACAATTAATTTTCAGAATTGAATATAAATACCAAAATAATAATGCGTGATCAGGAAAAGTAACCAATCAAACTGTGTAAAAATATTAGGTATAAAAGATTCTCGTGGGTAAATAATATTTTCATACTTTAATTCATATTAAATTAATATCTGTAAGAGTTAACTGGTGATAGAACTAGCGGCGTAAACATCAACACAAAATTTAGCCTGATAATCTTGTTGTTATAATTTTGTTGTGGTCAATTTTGTTCAAATTTTGTTGTAGCTACTTTAAAATTTTGTTTTGGTCACTGTATCTTGTGTACAAACCGCATTATAATTCTCATATTTTTTGTCAAAAACAAAAATAAACCAAAAAATTATGGCGAAATCTTGTATCAAAACTTGCTAAATTCTGAAAAAGGGTAATTTTACGGTGGGGTAAACTAAATCTTTCACTCAAAATCTTAAAAGTTTTATATTTTTAGTAACAACTAAGTTCAATTATTTGTAATAAGGAATCTTTGTTTCAATCTGATCGTTTTTTTTATTTAACATTTTTATTTTATATAAATTTTCTGTTTTAAATTTCGGTCGCCTAAAATAGACGAAACAGTGATGATGCCTCACTCTGTTTAGCCAGAAACGAAATGACCTTCAGAATTTTTTGAAAATTTCTTCAGAATTCCCTAAGATTTGTGTTCATAACTATTGAATTTTTCTTTTATTTTAATTTGATTCCATAATTTTAGAAGATTTTTTTTAATTATTCTATATTGAAAAATGAGATTTAGACCTCTTTAATACTACATTCTTAAACGGGTTTTAGAAAAGTTTATTTTGGTGAATGCGATGGATTTGGTCCGGCAAGCGGGTCGTATCCCGCTCGAGACAAATTGATGGACAATTTTTTTCATTCAAAACCACTTTTTTAAGTTAAATTATTTATTAATTTATCTTAAAAAATTATGTAACATCAATTAAAAAATTTTTCTAATTTATTTAAAATTGTAAAAAAATTTTAAATAAAATTAATGGCATGAAAATGCCTTATATATCTTTGAAATACAAGATTATTATATTTGTTCGTAGACATCGTTAATACTGATATTTATATTAAAAAAAAAAACAGTTGTGAAAACCATCCATTTATTATTAATAAAAAAATTTTCAAGAAAAGCCTATTTTTTGCAAATATTTTTGATTTATAAGAATTTATCTTCAAAATTCTTTTAATTATAGGAAATAATCCACTCTTAAAGCATGCCAGGAACATCCAAGATAACAAAATGTATTTTTTTCAGCGAAATCGGGCACAAGTGGTATGTGTTCACACTAGTTATTCACCCATAGTGCTTACATTATTTTTTGCCTATCTTGGCGTACAACGAGTGCAGAAAGTTCCGGGATAAGTTTTACGAGTTTTACACCTGGGAGGACAAAAAATTATATTTTGATAATAGACGTCAAAATATTACCCTTGATTGCAGCTTATCATTTTCAGTATCATCAAGTGGTAAACTGAGCATAGAAGAAATTTCATTTTGTTCATGTTTGGCTTAACTGTAAGCATATCAATAAATCAACAAGTTGAAAGTAACTAAAGTGTTATTATTTTAAAAAGTGTAACATTAGCACAAATTCGTAGATAATTTAAAAAAAAACTCTTTGTCTCAAAATTAAAAATTTTATTTAGCTGTTTTGCTGCTGATAGATAGTTTAGACCTAGAACCTTATAAAGTAACATGGTATCGAAGCCAAGTGGAATCGGGTTATTTAAGACAATTAAATCTCAGACGATTTGTTTATATTGCAGTGAAATACGGTATTACATTATGATTTACCGTATTCAAAACGTAAATGTAGTAGTTAGTAGTTAGTAAAAACAGCTTCCATTTTCGTGTTTATCTACCCAAAAACTTGCGTTTGAGAACCCCCAAAAATTAACCTAAAGTTGTCTATTGTCGGCAACTGGACAATATTCAGTAATATCCGATAACATGTTCGTGTTCAGAGACCCCAAAAACATAAAAGTTCATTAGAAGTTTCTATTGACCTATTAAGGATAATATTTATCTACGAAATAGGGCTACAAGTCTGGTCTATTTATAAAAATCATAAAAACAGCCACCATTTTGGGTTAAAACGCAAAAAAAAAAAATTTTTTGACTGCAAAAATTTTTATTTAGGTCCCATTGACCAACTTTTTTTTATTTTTAGAAATAAAAAAAGCCAGATAGAAAGATTGATAGAATTTGGAATGATTTTTAAGTTGTAATAAAAAAAAAACAAAGAAAAAGGGCTATTTTCTTTTTAAATCCGACTCCAGATTTGAAAACTGCTACCTCAAAAACATAAGATCCGGTACTGTAAAATAAAATTTTTTAATTTTATTGCTAAAAATTATGCAGCTGAAATAATTGTAAAATATTCGTCTTGACATTAAAGGGTTATATTGGATTTAACATTACTCTGCTTTTTAATAATAAGAATCTGAAAAAAAAAATAATATGTTCGGGATTAAGATCCAGAAATGTACACTTACTAGACTCGATAAGTATTGACTTAAACCACACGACCACAGTATCTTTTGAAATAATATATGGGCATATCTCACCAAGTGGTTATATTGCATATATGAGGGTTTTAATGAAAATCCAGGTTTCTGTTTAAAAAAAAAATTATTGAAATTTATTTAAATATATTTCTTCTCAAGCCTCAAGAAATTTTTTTGCCTAATTTCTTTAATGATTATGAAATAACAGCCTTGGAATGATTCGAAACCCTAATATTTTGTTGGTAACCTTGTTAAGTTTTTTAAATTCTTAACATTACAGAGGGAATGCCGTAAAACTATTTGCCTTTTTATAAATAGATTTTGATAAATTAATAATATATTTAATTTATTCACATAATTAAAACAGTGTGCTCCTTTTCTAAAAAAAATTCTGCCAGCTGAAATATTGGTAACCACATTTTCAAATAAATCCGACCAAAGAAAGTTTCTTAAGCCACAAATGAATGCCGTGAACAATTTTTACTTCTAACTATTCTCAAAATGCTATACAATATTTCACAATTTGAAAGTGATTCGAGAAAAACTGGTGCCTCCAATAATTTAGTAGATATCGTCATCAAAAGGCTTTGTTGTCGATGCGTAATTTTGGTACTAAAATCACATTTTTTAATGGCACTCGTTCAATTTTTAAAAAATCTTCGCAAAATCTTTTGTGATTTATGTAAAATGTTATAAGATTTCAGTTAAAAAAACGGCATAGCTTAATTCAATGCGTTGTATGTATAAACTGCAGTTTTATATAAACTAATCGTACAATTTCGAAGCGTTGTTTACCAATAACCTAAAAATAACAAACGTGTAAGAATTACGTATATTTCATTCTTATAGTTCAAAAAAGATGTTTTTGATTTGAATTTAGTGCTTTAAAAAAATAAATAAAATTTTGTAGCTGTAGGTCATACTTAGTGGATCATTAAAATCTGTATTTCAAGAAATATACATTTTGAAAAAAATCAAAAACTCTAAAAAAATGTTTCAAAAATCATAAAAGGCACAACCAAATGATTTAATAAATTATAATAAGATAATGCGATCATATTTTAACCAGTGGTGGATTCAGAAAAGGGCCTAAAGGGTGGGGCGCTTAAGCAAAATTTTGTATGTTTTCTTATGAAATTTGTATTAAAAAACAAAATTATGAATAATTTATTTGAATAATTATTGAATAATTATAACTACAGCAACAAAAATTATGAATAAAAAACATGCAATTTTGGGAGCTCAGGGGAGAAAATCACCCTTACCACCCCCCTTTTGATCCACCCATGATTTTAGCAGTAGTCAAATAAAAATTAGGTATAACGATAACGAACGATAAAGAATTTTTAAAACAATTATTTAGTAATAGGAAGTTTAAAGACAAATAATTTGAATGCTTTGAGTGTTTTTTTGAAACAAACAGGAACTTTTCTTACATATTAAAATTTTGTAAAACTGCAAAAATAAAAATTTTTTTAAAATAATTTTTTAATAACTAATATGTTAACTATATTTTAGACTTTATGTGAGCAATGAGTTAAAGATTCAGGGAGCTTAGCCTAGCTATACCTATAGCGCAGTCGGTAGAACATTTAATTTTTTGTTTATAAAAAAATTAAAAATATATCTTCTTATTATTGGTTTTTGGACAGAAATAAAATTTATTGTTATATACCTCTATATTTTCCAGTATTTTTGAGAACTAATTTCATCATTTAGTAATTATAACCTTAAATATATTTTTTAATTTAAGAAGTTCATTTATCAAACGCCGTAGCTTAAAATTAAGTTACGCAAAGAAAATCTTAATTCTTATTGTTCTATTAAACTTCTGTCCAAATGTCATTAATGTGCTCTCAAAAATAAAATTTATTTTATAAAATTAGAAATATAACCACTTGGTGAGATATGCCCATATACAAATTATATATTTAAGCTAGCCCTATTTTTTATTTTCACAATAAAGATAATTAAATTAAGAGAGCTACTATAAAAAACTTATTTAATTTTAAAAAACATTCCCAGACCAAAAGAATTTTTTCTTAATAAAAACAAATTTTGGAGCTATTTCGATCGTTTAAAACATTTACATAAAAAATTCTATTGACGAAATATTGCTCAGGAAAAAAATTTTTTAATGATATAACTAAATTAGATGTTTGCTTATTTTATATTATTTTATGTATTATTTTAATATTAAAATAAGCATACATCTAAATTAGTTATTATATATAACCAAATTTAGTAAGAATATTTTTGGTTAGTATTTTACTTAAAAAGAATTATATCATTAAAAAATTCTTTTCTTGAACAATATTTCGTCAATAGAATTTTTTATGTAAAAAATTGGTTTTAAACGATCAAAGTAGCTCCAAAATTCTTTTTTAGTTAAGAAATTCTTTTGGCCTGGGAGTGAAATTATTGATAATAATAATTTTTTTAATTTTATTTTTATATATAAAAATGTACACACCAAACCTAAAAGAGTTTTTTGTTACGCAGAAAAGATTGAATGTTTATTTAATTCTTTAGAGAGGAATTATTTTGAGGTTAATTATTTTAAAAAAATTTATTTTTGTTTTTATTCTGTTCAAAAAGAATTAAATTGATAATAATTTGTTTTAAAAGAATTAACCTCAAAATAATTCCTCTCTAAAGAATTAAATAAACATTCAATCTTTTCTGCGTAACAATAAACTCTTTTAGGTTTGGTGTGTATATACTATATACATTAGTCCAGTAAAATTGAAAAAATTGCCGAAAATATGTAGCCAGCGCAAGATATAATATGGTTTTTGGGTCACTGAATACAAATCAGGGATTAAAATTCCATAGAAAATGAGGTTACACTCTTAAAAAAAGCAAATAATATCCCATTTTATTAAATAAAAAATTATTTAAATTTTCTTGCATAATAGAAATTTATGCTCATAATGGAACAAAGAATATTAATTGGTCTATTTTTGTTTTGGGTGATGTTAGGTGTTTTTTTTTGCATTATTTTAAAAGTAAGGCAAAAATTGTCTAATAAATTCCAAGTTTTTAAAATTAATTAAGAATATATTGAGATTCACTGATTATGTATCAAAATTGAGATACAAGGGCTAAATATAGAGGCTGGAAACTTCCCCTAAATTTTAAAACAATGAAAAAATCGTTATAAAATTTTCTTTTTCAAACTTGTCTTACAAATGTAAAGCTAACTGCTAAAGGGGTATTCTAAAGCTAACTTTAGAATACCCCTAAATTTAAATAAAATGAAAGAAAATTTATAAAATATTCTTTTTCAAATTTTTCATCTTATAACCGAAAAACTAACTACGTTTTTAATAGACAAATTGACGCAGGCAGATTTAAAGTGTTTTTAGTCAGTAAGAATCTGATACAAAGTCTGCGGTCCCGAACCCCGGTCGCCGGCAATGTCTCCTGGTTTTACTGTGAGCAATTGCGTGGTCATGGAAATTAGCGGGTCTTGAAGGCCCGCAAACACACCTTGATTGATGTAAGATTCACGTATTTCCCTTAAAAAAAAAAAAATATATATATTGTGTTCATAATATCAATTTTTATATCCAAATATTTATATTTAAATTTTTATTATAGAAATTATGCTGCTTAGATTCACCTCAGTGAAATGCATGTATTTTTCGGTTACTAAATCCGATTTTGAAGCTTTTATTCACTTTTCGATGGTCAGTTTTGAGTGATCAAATAAAAAATCGACAAAATATTGGTAATAAATGCTATTTTAAGCATTTTAGCGTGTTTTTTTTTTAAGGAAACAAAACATTTTAAGGTTAGGATACAATCATATTGATTTTAAAAAGTCTTACTTTAGACTTGTAAACAGAGGATCCAAAAACTTACTAGGAAACTATAAAATACTTTAAAAAAAGCACACATTGCCAATTTTGAGAATAAAATACCGCCATTTTAATGAAAAAAAATTTGACCTTAAATTCGTGATAACCGGACTGAAAGACTTATTAGATAACGTAAGTATACTTGAAGCAGCATAAATCACCGTTTCTGAGGTTAGGTATACGCTATTTTTAGTACACCATTTTGATTTTTTAAAATCTATGTTAAAAATCGTGATCAGCGACCCCAAAAACCTAACTAGCGTACCAAAAAATAATAAAAATAATAAAATAATAATTTCTCTCTTTTCTTTCTTTATATAATTCACACCTATACCTTTATTAACCGTTATTTTATTTCTTCCATTTTTATTAACGCGTATTCATTTTATATGATTAGTTTTGTTTTAAATTTCGAAGTACGCAGAAATGTGTCTGCAGGTATGAAAAAATTTATTATAAAAGAGGGGTGACATGAAGAGAGAAATAGTATATTACGAGCCTGTGTCCATAAAAGTAAAGAATGGCCCGAATCGCATGTAAATTATTAAAAACTCCTATATACATGTTAGGGACCTTCTACAATCAATTGTTTAACGCATGCGGAATCGCGCAGTAAGTAATGTGCAGCTACGCAAGGCCTTACGTGCTGCGCAAAACGTACTACGCAACTCCGAAAGCATAAAACGGTTGATTGTAGAATGTGCCTTAGATGAATTTGGGGAGACCAATAAAAGATGCTATCCAGAATGACTCCCAAATTAAAAACTCTATCAACAAAAGGAACAGTGTCACCATCAGAGTTGTTCAATTAAAATAGCAGGCACCTGAACATAGATCTGAAAATCGTCGACATACAATAATCTGTATGTATTACAGGCATTGATATTACAGGCATCAAGTGATTTTTGAGGTCATTCATATAGACACAAAACAAGAGGGACCCCAGGATAGAGCCCTGAGGTACTCCAATATTTTTACCACAATAACCTGAAGTTTTGTCTTTGGACGTCACACATACCGAACAACCATAGAGATAGAAACCTAGTTTGAAGATCACTTGACAAAGCTATTGGCCTGTAATTTTCTTAGTAGTTTTGAGGGGGAAATATTGTCAAAAGCCATAAAGAAGTCAAATGTTAGTAGCAGAGTAGACAATTTCTTTTCCTTACCAATAGGTACATCAACCGTAAGCTTGATTAAGGCTGATTGGGTAGAATGGTGATTACGAAAGCCTAATTGATACATATCTAAAATTTTAAATGTAGTCAGAAGTTGGTAATCCGATCATGAGTAAGCTTCTCGAGGAGCTTTGACAAAAAGCACAATAGAGCAATTGGACGGAAATCAGAAGAAAAGGATGAGATAGCCAGTTTTTAAAGCGCCGTAATACGCAATTTTTTCCAATCTTCAGGAAACATACCTTGTAAAAGTGAGGCATTAAAAAGTTTAATAAGATACGGAGCAATGCAATCGGTAATGCCGTTGCAATAATGCTTTGAGGTATACCATTCTCTCTTTTTTGAGACTTAAAATGAGAAACAGGCAGAATGACTTCATTAATAGATACTTATTTAAATGAAAAACCATCAAAAAAATATTATTAAAGATGTCACGAGAAACAGAGTGATCTTCAATAACAGAAATTGAGATATTTGAAAAATGTACATTAAGCTCTTCAGTCAAAAATCCATGAAGAGCATCGTTTACTTTGGGAATTAAACTTAAACTCATTTCTTTTCAAAAATTTTTATTGACATCCTATGCACCGCAAATGTGGTTATGCTTGTAAACACAAGGAGCCATCTCTAACTGTTCCTCAAAAGAATTTGCAAGAGTTAAGAACTCATATAATAATTCACGAGAGCCAGTCCTATGACATCGTCTACTAGTTGAATCCCGTTTAGATTTAAGTAAGCAAAGATCACTATTTATTCACGAATATTTAACTTTTCCTGTCCTAATTTATTTATCAGTTGCAAGTACGTCAATAGAGCTGTGAATATTATTAGTTGGAGCAGAGAGACCTAGCTCTATGTCCAATTTATTTACAGGGGAAGAAAAAGCAGAACAATCTAGTACTCGTAAATGTGAATTTAAATTACGTTGTATTATGTTATCAATAGCCTTATATTTAACAGGAGCCTCTGGGTGACTCTAGTAAAAAATGTTCACAGTAGCTGTAATGATATGATGATGATTAGAAAAGTTGGAGAGAAAACGCGAAACAGAATTCTTTGGATCAAGAATGTCAGAGTTGAAGTCTCCCATAACTACCTTATGGCTAAAGTCTAGACAATATGTTCGAAGAGCGATGATGAATTTATGATAAGACCCGATATTAACGTCGGAAAGACGATAAGTAAGTGCAATTAAGGTTTGCGTGGAGTTTTCTTATCAAGCAGAATAGAAAAGACATTCCGTTATCTTAGGCTTACTAACCTGTTTTGTTTTGGAAAAATATAAAATTTTGGCCTTTAGATTTTTCTTGATGTTAAGCGTAAGAGAACCACCATGAGTATCTATAACCATAGTATCCATGAGAAAATTTTAAAAAACGGTTTAGAAATTCGGATAGCCAGGGAAATTTCCAATCGAAATCGTTTTTCTAATAATATTTTTAACATTTCTTCACGCTTTTATATAATGAAGCAAAAGTTGTTGGCTGAGAGCTTTAAAATCGGTCCCAATTTTCAAAAATTCACAGAGACGGCTAGAAACGATTTTACGACGTAAAATTTGGGGAGTCAGGACATTTTATGTATATAATCACCCGTGCAAAGTTACAGTCCAATCGGAAGACCCAATCTGGAGGTCAACGTACGTTTCACATGGAATCAGCTATAAATAAAAATAAAAATTGGTTCCTCATAGAGGAACCTTTGTGATAGGTGAAATTTCGATTTTCGATATTTTGGCATATAAGCACGTTTTGAGACCTCAGGAAGCTAAAAAACCGGTTTTTAAAAAAAGTCTGTGTGTGTGTGTATGTATGTATGTATGTATGTATGTATGTATGTCGCACTGTAACTGGTGATATTTCACAGCCAACACGACATTAAGACCTAATTTTTTTTTCAAAATTTTTTTCACCAAAAAAGCTCGAGGTACTTTTTTTTTTTTTTAATTTGGATGTAATACCTCATTTATTTCCACGAAAGTACTTATATTTGAAAGTATGGTTTTTATTCGATATCTCGAATCTGATACTTAATTTTTTGAAAATTTTTTTCCCAAAATTTTTTTCATAAAAAAATACAAAAAACACCAATTTTTTTTTTTTCTTTGAACGTAGTTCATAATTTGCTTCCATGGAAGTACTAGTTTTAAGAACCTCTATAAAAGTAATTTTTTGGACCTGATACTTAATTTTTTGAAAATTTTTTTCTCAAAATTTTTGCCGCCAAAAAATATAAAAAATGCCAATTTTTTTTTTTTTTTAGGATGTAGTACTTAAGGTGGATTAATCGTCACAAAAATTTGACGGTATACGGCCGGTCATTTTTAGTTGAAATTAAAATTAAAAAAAAATTGCGACAACGTCGCAGAATGTTTGTAGAGCGCGTTTCTTATTTACATGATTATTATTATAATATTATGGGTGTATTTTAAACAGCGACGTTGTCGCCTTAAAATTTTTATCAGTTTTTTATTTTTTCTAATTAAAATATCTTTTATACGAAAACCACAATTTATTTAAAAATTGAATACTAGTTTCTTCAATAATTAATTTACGTGGTGCTATTTTTTTTTTTAAATCCATCGTTTAGTTTTAATATTGACATAACATAAAAATCTCAAACCCCTGATTTTTGACTCAGCTTCTATGCTTGCAATATATAAGAACTCAACTTTGGAGCTTTGTATCTCCTAAATGAAAACCACAGTTTTCTTAAAAATTTTTTTTTATGTGTTTTATTATAATACGAAGCCCCTATAAAAATTATATCGATTTCTATCGTGATCAAAATACAGAGTAATCAACCTTAATGTTTTTCTACGAAAGTAAGAATATTTAGAATTATCGTTTTTAAATGATTGTTTCATGTGATACGTAATTTTTCGATATTTTTTTTTTTTCAAAATTTTTTTAATAAAAAAATTAAAAAAATACAATAATTTTTTTTCTTTTTGGACGTAATACCTAATTTATTTCTAGGAAAGTTCTAATATCCAGAATCATCATTTTTAAAGGATTTCTCCATTTGATATGTAATTTTTCGAAATTTTTTTTTGGTTCCTCATAGAGGAACCATTGTGATCGGTCAAAATTTTTTTTTTGATTTTTTGGTATATAAGCACGTTTTGAGACCTCAGGAAGCTAAAAAACCGGTTTTTAAAAAAAGTCTGTATGTGTGTATGTGTGTGTGTACGTACGTACGTATGTAATCGCTGATATTTCACAAACATTATGGAATTAAGACCTAATTTTTTTTTCACAAATTTTTTCACCAAAAAAGCTCGAGGTACTTTTTTTTTTTTAAATTTGGATGTAATACCTCATTTATTTCCACGAAAGTACTTATATTTGAAAGCATGGTTTTCACATGATATCTCGAATCGGATACTTAATTTTCTGAAATTTTTATTTCCAAAATTTTTTTCACAAAAACATACAAAAAATACCAATTTTTTTTTTCTTTTTGGACGTAGTACTTAATTTATTTCCATGGAAGTGCTAGTTTTAAGAACCTTGTTTATTGTAATTTTTTGGATCTGATACTTAATTTTTTCAAAATTTTTTTTGTCAAAATTAAAAAAAATAAAACATAAAAAAAACTGCAATATTTTTTTTTTTTTTTTGGTGTAATACCTCATTTAATTCTATGAAAGTACTAATATCTGAAAATATTTTAACTAGTGATATTTCAAAACCATTATCGAATTAAGACCTAATTTTCTTTTCCAAACATTTTTTTATCAAAAAATCTCAAACTGCTTTTTTTTTTTTAATTTGGATGTAATACCTCATTTATTTCCACGAAAGTACTTATATTTGAAAGTATGGTTTTCACATGATATCTCAAATCGGATACTTAATTTTCTGAAAATTTTTTTCCTAAAATTTTTTTCACAAAAAAATACAAAAAATACCAATTTTTTTTTTCTTTTTAGACGTAGTACCTAATTTATTTCCATGGAAGTACTAGTTTTAGAAATATCGTTTATTGTAATTTTTTGGACCTAATACTTAATTTTTTTTTAATTTTTTTGTCAAAATTTTTGTCGCCAAAAAATACAAAAAACGCCAAAATTTTTTTTATTTTAGGACGTAATACTTAATTTTTTCCTATGAAAGTACGAATATCTAGAATTATCGTTTGTATAGGATTTCTTCATCTGATACATAATTTTTCGAAATTTTTTTTTTTAAATTTTTTACATAAAATAATTAAAAAAATACCATAATTTTTTTTCTTTTTGGACGTAGTACCTCATTTTTTTCCATGAAAGTACTAATATGTAGAATTATCTTTTTAACTGGATATCAACAATCTGATACCTAATTTTTTTTTTAAATTTTCTTTTAAATTTTTTTACATAAAAAAATTAGAAAAAAACAATAATTTAACAATTTTTTTTATTTTAGGACGTAATACTTAATTTCTTCCAATAAAAGTACGAATATCTAGAATTATCGTTTTTAAAGGATCTCTGCATCTGATAAGTAATTTTTCAAAATTTTTTTTTCAAAATTTTTTACATTAAAAAGTTAAAAAAATATTATCTTTTTATTGACGTAGTGCCGATTTTATTTCTCTGAAAGTATTAATACCTGGAATTATGAGTTTTGAAAATTTTTTGGGTATCAGGGGAAAGTTTATCCACTTTCTTTATTAAATTTAGAATATTTGGCACAATTATTTTAATATTTTAATTTTTTAGTAAGTAAAATAGAATATTGACAACATTTTGTTATTGCTAATGAGGAACCATAGTGCCAATTACTTGGCAGGGTATTTCAAAATTTTTTGTATAAAAAGATTAAAAAAACACAATAATTTTTTTTCTTATTGGACGTAGTACTTAATTTATTTATATGAAAGTACTAATATCCAGAATTATGGTTTTAAAGGATTTCTCTATCTGATATGTAATTTTTTCAAAATTTTTTTTTTCAAAATTTTTTGTATAAAAAAATTAAAAAAACATAATAATTTTTTTTCTTTTTGGACTTAGTACTTAATTTATTTCTATGAAAGTACTAATATCTAGAATTATTGTTTTTAAAGGATTTTTTCCATCTGATACGTAATTTTTCAAATTTTTTTTTTTGAATATTTTTCATATAAAAAAATTAAAAAAACATCATTTTTATTAGATAAAATAGACCATTATAAATATTTTGCTATTGTTGATGAGGAACCATAGCGCCAATCACTTGGCAGCGTTTTTTTTTTTTTTTTGATAAAGCATTAATTGGCAAATACAAATGATAGCCTGCACACAAAAAACGTATATATACACACTTTACATACATATACACTCATATGTTCAAATTTAGTCATTGATTTACTTACTTATCACATTAATATTTAATATCTTTATGCTAAATTTAAAAAAAAATGTACTGTAAATGCCAAAATGCAAATTGATACATGCACACAAACATACGAAAATATACACAAATGTAAGGGATGCACAAGAGTTATACAAAAAACCCTTATACTCTTTCTCTATGTACTTTTAAAAAGTAACAAGCATATAAATTTGTTTAATTATCTTTTTTTTTAATTTTTTAATTGTTTTACAAAATTCTTTTAACGCATCTACAATAGTACACACATACTCCTAAAATTAAATTTTGGTGTTCATTATGGATTTTTCAGCATGAATTAATGTATACATATCATCCAAAAACATTTTTTTAGAAATTTTTCATGTAATTGTCCCATTTTATTTGAATAATTCGAATAAATAAAATTTGTGTTAAACTTTTTAGCAGAACGGTTTTTGATGTAGAACTATTCCGTACAACATTTTTATGTAGAACCAGCGATGTGTGGAATATTTTTGTGTCAAACAAATATCTTGCCTATTTTCTCATATTTAAATTAGAGATAAGGAACCAAAAAAATCCTTAGTAATTTTTTTTTGTCAAATTCTTCATACTACAACCTTTTACCCCTTGATTTTACAATTTTCTAACCCTAGATTAAATTTTATCATATTTTTTATGGTCATATTTGAAATCAGCAACTTCAAAAACCCCAGATATAAATTCAAAGGTAATAATACTAAGATTTTCCATAAATGACCGTAAAAATGAATAGCTAGTAAGATTTTGTACCGGAAACCATTATTATTTTTTTTTTTAATGAAAATTAAATCTAAAAAGACCCAAGAGTCACGTTTTAGCCGCACCGATGGTAGATTTTAAACCTGATTTCGGGGAGCAAAGTTTCAAAATAAATTTTACTTTTTATTTTTACTTTTTTTGTAACCTTAAATTCAAAAAAAATTTTTAAATAAATATAAATATTTAGTCGCAAACCTAATTTCGTGCTAGAAAATTCTAAAATTTGGAGCTATCTGTAATAGGGCTACCTTAGCCGAAAAATCGTATTAAAGCAGGCTAAGGATATTTTAAGAGCTTTGGCGTACTATATCCACTAGAATTGACAATAGAAACTTACGTTTAGACAGTAATAATCTTTTTTTGGTAACTAATCTTATGTCTTTACCTTTTTTAGCATGTTTACGTTCCAGATCTTCAAGTCTATTTTGTAAAGCTAGATTATTTTCTTGAAGGTTTAAATTATCTTGCTCCAATTTAAGTTGACTCTCTTGTTGCTTAGAAACTGTAATTATATGTATTAAAAATTAAAAAACAAAATTAACTGCCTTTTTTTAAAAATGTATATAATTAAATATATATAGTTGAATAAATGAGAAATCGACTTTTCCAGAGCAAAGATGATTATTATAAATATTTTTCCCAACGTTTCGAGTCTTTACAAGACTCCTTTTCAAGGGATTCTATTAAGTAATTTAAAAAAAAATTACTTAATAGAATCCCTTGAAAAGGAGTCTTATAAAGACTCGAAACGTTGGGAAAAATATTTATAATAAACATCTTTGCTCTGGAAAAGTCGATTTCTCATTTATTCAACTATTAAATCGATACCACACGTAAAAGAATCAACTAAATATATATATATATACAGGGTGTCTCTTAACTTCGCAATAAAATTTTTTCCACATGTAGATATCAATAAAACAAGTAAAAAATGTCCAATAACATATGGTCTATTATTAATATTTTCGCCACAATTAATTGATAAAGTTATGGATCAATGAAATTCTTTAAAAGTGATGGACACTTTTAAAAATAAATATTTTTTTTTTTTTTTTTTTTTTTTTTCTATTGTTCTAACTTGAAGAAATTTTATCTCGTATTTGTAACACTTGTTTTATTTAAATGTATTAGTATTATTTTTTGAACAAATTATATCCTAAACACTATGGGCGTGTCCATCTTCAAGTTAGAACAATAGAATATATATTATTAATAAAAACAAAAAAAAAATTTTTAAATGTGCCCATCTCTTTTAAAGAATTTCATTGGTTGAAGTTGACCAACTTTATCAATTAATTGTGGCGAAAATATTGATAACAGACCATATGGTTATTTGACATTTTTTGCTCACCTTGATAATATCTATATGTAGACAAAATTTTATTGCGTAGTTAAGAGACACCCTGTATATGTCTTACTATGATATAATATATTTGAAAATTTATTTTTGTATAGTGTGTCTGTATTACCATAAGGATCGGAATAATTAAAGAAATTACATAAAACCGTTGTCAAAATGAAGCATAAAAGTCTGCGGGTTACATAGGCCATAGTTTGACGACTCAACTGTCGTACTTTAAGAGATATTCACTTTATGAAAAGACTACTCTAGGTACGTCATTTTTCATTTTTTAATCCAATGTGAATGGCTCTTCATATAAAAATCCTAGTATTTTTATAAAGTGACAGAATTCAAGAAAACAACAGATACCTCTGATCCGTATATATGGGTGAATGATATACGGTTCCGTTTTTATTTTTGTCCGTATTATTAATGTAGATATACTATTAGTTATTAAATCGGGTGATTAAAGATTTCAACCGTTTATACGGTTATCTCAAATACAGATCCCATAAAGTAAAAACCATATATTATACGGCTAATATGATATGGTTCCCGTATTTAAATTAACCGTATATGCGGGTAAATGATATACGGTCTCGTATATGACTCATCCGTTTGTACGGTTGATTAAATTTTTGACCTGTATATACGGTTGTCTAAAATTTATTATAATCTAAGATTTATTATTAAAACTTTGAATTTATTTTAGTTAATCCAATTTTACCTCTTTGGTGAAGCAAACTGCATTCTTCTTCCTTTTTTTTTAAGACATTTTGTTGTTCTGCAATCAATAAATGGCTTTTTCTTAAATCTTCAGTTTTTAAATTTATATCTGCAAAACAAAATTAACTTTAAATATTCATTCAAATCGTACTAACTGATGGTAAATTTTAAGTTATTCGAAATGATAATATGTGATACAGAAAAATAAAATATAAAACTCAATCATAAAAAAAAGGTAGTTCTGAGAATTTTTACTGACCAGGGATAAGGTGACTTATTTTTATACGTGTACAGTTAGGTTGTTTTTCCTAACCCTTTGACGCGATATGTTTTTGAAAAACCTACGTGTATAACTTTGAATGTGTTCCTGTATTTTATAAACTTTATAAGTGCCTCGAGATTGTTATATTTAATTTTTTATCAATGAATTTTTTCAATAATATTTACAATTTAATGTTAATATAAAAAAATATTTATCTAATTTAAAAAATTTATTTAAGAACTTGAAATACCATATAAACCAGCATGATTCAGAAAAAAATTTTCATCGTATAATTTGCAAAAGATCTAACGTTTTTAGCAACGATCAACAATTTTTTCATAAAAAAATTTCAGCATAAAATACCTTACTAGAAAAAATATCGATAAATTAAAAACAATTTTTTGGATAAATTATCTATTGTTTAACAATAAGTGCAGGAAAATATTTGTAATTTAACTTAATTATGATGGTTGCAGATTGAAAATGGCGGTGGAATCTTAAAATTTACATGGCAACGCAGCATAATTTTTGTAATATTATATAAACTACTCTCTAAGAAACAATGCACCCTATATAATTATATCATACAGTAGCAATACTTCAAGATTCATTGGTTTTTGGCTAATTAAATAAAAACTAGGCGGTCCATTGCCTTTGATTGAATTCGTTTTTTTGAAATGGTACATTGAGAAGTCGGGTTATAAAATTGTTTTGTTTTCCATTGTATAAAATTTCAAATTTTGGGCTCAATAACTCAAAAATTAAGCGATAAAAATTCTTAAAATTTTACAGGGTAATTTTAGATATTAAATAATTAAGTTTTCTTTAAGGTCCAAGGATCTTTTTAAAGAATCCTATATTATCAACGCTACACACATATGTATAAATATATATTCATTAGTATAACTTCAGGTTATTTATTTATTTTTTATTAAATTCTTTACTATTAAACCCTGTAAGAAGGAACAAACAAATTGGCAATATAATCTTTAAACATTCAAATATCATTTTATGCAAATTTTAATTTCCTGTGACATCATTTTCAATATTTTCATAAGTTCCAAAGTTTATCTTCCATGAGATCAATGTTAGAGCACCGATTTTTATTTCTAAGTTGAAAAAAAACTAATTAATCAAGCCTGGAAGGTTACTTAATTGGAATGAAATGGAGGCCGCTTAAATTATTAATTTAAATGTTCCTATTATATTTAAATATTTTATTAATAAAAAAAATTTTTATTGTAAGCCTTATTTTACTGTTTATGAAACCTAATATAGAATCCAGTATACATCGACTAAAAAAATTTCATATAGTTATATATTGATAAGCAAGATAAGCTGATCTTGTTCTGTACCATAAGCTACAATTTTAACCCAGGCATATTTTAAATTTTAATCATATTTTAATACAAAAAAAAAAGAAAAAGTAAAGAATGAAGTTACTAAAAGTGTGCAAAAATATGCATAAAAATTCTTGGGACCGGTGAATCGTGAACGAAATGCAGTCTTTCAAAGAATTTTTTGCAAACATTTCCAAATTTTATATACTAATTTTACTATACTTTTAATTACTATAGATATTTTTCTTCACACTTTTGCGTACTTAGAAATACTTTTGGATTCTTTATTGTATTTTCCCCTGTGCAGGATTATTTTAATCCCTCATTATTATTATTAAATTATTAAAAGTACTATTTAAACTAAACCATAATTGTACAAGCGGTATTATTTTTATGATACATATGTTACCGTTAATGTATCTCCAACCGATAAAGTTAGCTTTAACTGGTTAAAGTTAACTTTAGCAAAGCGTTTTCGTTAAAGTCCACGAAGACGATTAAAATGAATAAAAATATAACTTTAACGGCTTTTATTTCAGTTAAAGTTAACTTTAACCAATCTTTGTTAAAGTCCATGAAAGCGGTTTTTATGAGTGTTTAAGTTTGTATTATATATTATATACGACTCTCGCTATAAGGCACTCCCAAGGATTAGGTTAGGCTACTCTTTTAAAAATGCATTTCCTGATACCAGTAAACAATCCTAGTAATAAGGCACCCCTAGGGTTAGGTTAGGGTATTTTTTTAAAAAGAAATTGTCAAAGTATGGTGCAGCATTTGCTTACAAACTTACGCAGGGTCCTTTATCCCACCTTGTCCTAATATTCTAGGGAATGCGTTACTGTGATAATGCCTTAAAAAAAAAATAGCCTAAATTAACCATAGGGGTGTGTTATAACTAGAATTGGTTACTGGTCCCAAGAAATGCATTTTTAAAAGAGTAGCCTAACCTAAGCCCTTGGGAGTGCCTTATAGCAAGAGTCGTATATAATATTTAATACAAATTTTTTTTAGTATGCAAACCCGCTTTCATGGTCTTTAACTGATAAGGATTGGTTAAAGTTAACTTTATCCTATATAAACCCGTTAATGTTGTATTTTTATTTACTTTAATCGTCTTTGTGGAATTTAACGAAAACGCTTCGCTAAAGTTAACTTTAACCACTTAAAGCTAATTTTATCGGGAGAGCGGACTTTAACGGTAACATATACATTTCAACTAAATTTAAAAAACATTTCTAATTTAAATTTAAAATAAACTGTTATTAACGTTTATTTTGAACCTTCTTTTTTATTATAGAGAATATTTAAATTATGTATGTATATTAGGGTGTTACTTATTTCTCAAATTGACCATACCAATAATACCAGCTCAAATATGATGCTTCAGTTAGTAAAAAAATATCTAAAACAAACTAAAAATTATAACATAAGGGTATTTTTAAGTATTTAGACATATACAGAAGCCTTTTTTGATTGCATTGGCACTAAAATAAGAAAAATATTCATTTTTAGAATAATTCAATGAATAAGACAGTCAAATTGGAATTATCATGGATATTTGCTTTTTAAGGTTGATTAGCGCTTATTTTAAATACCATAGGCATCGATATAATTTTTATAGGGGCTTCATATTATAATAATATGCATTAAAAAAATTTTTAAGAAAATTGTCGTTTTCGTTAAGGAAAAATACAAAGCTCCAAGGCTAAATCTTTATACATTGCATATACGTTGTCGTGTTATCTTAAAAAACACATAACACAAAAATTGACGTTTTTGAGATTTTTACATATTTGAAAAGCTGTTGTTATGTAGAAAGAAAAATTGTAAATCGTATTTTTATAGGAGCTCAGTAAAAAATCAGGGGTTTGAGATTTTATACTCTGTCAATATCAAAACCAAACGATGCACAGTGTAGTAAAAAAAAAAAAAATGGCCAAAAATCGGCTTCAACGCAATTTCTTATGAAAAAAAATTCTGCTGGATGAAAAATGACCGTTTTTGTGTACACTAAATGATAGGCTACCGAGATCAAAAAATTTTTTTTTTTTTTTTAATTTTCTTAGCTGCTAAATGATAAAAAAAAATCTATTTTTTACCATAAAAAGGTATAATATTTATTGTTTTAAAATTTAAAAAAAAATTTGTTAGGTACAGCTTTGTATTAAAATACGTACATAAATGATAAATAAACCTAAAAAAAGTGTATTACTATAATTATACATGGTTGTATGCAGTATAAAGATGTGTTAGTCAACATTTGCAATTTAGTCAAAAAATTTAAAAAAAAATGAAAAATATGATTTTTCTACTTTTACTTATATTTTAAACTTAAATAAAGTTTTTTTTTAATGTTATTATATAATTTATATTTTTTATACTTTATTTAAGTTTAAAATATAAGTAAAAGTAGAAAAATCAAATTTTTTATTTTTTTTTTAATTTTTTGACTAAATTGCGACTAACACATCTTTATACTGCATACAACCATGTATAATTATACTAATACACTTTTTTTAGGTTTTTTATGTACGTATTTTAATACAAAGCTGTACCTAACAAAATTTTTTTAAAATTTTAAAACTATAAATATTTTACCTTTTTATGGTAAAAATTGATTTTTTTTTTATCATTTAGCAGCAAAAAAATTTAAAAAAAATAAAATTTTTTTGATTTCGGTAGCCTGTCATTTAGTATACACAAAAACGGTCATTTTCCATCCAGTAGAATTTTTTTTCATAAGAAATTGCGTTGAAGCCGATTTTTGGCCACTTTTTTTTTTTTTACTACACTGTACGATGGATTTAAAAAAATAGCACAACGTAAATTAATTGTTGAAGAATCTGGCATTTGATTTTTAAATATATTGTGGATTTCATATAAAATATATTTTAATTACAAAAAATAAAAAACCGATGAAAATTTTAAGGCGACCAGAGCAACCAGAGTTGCTTAAATTTTATGGGAATCATGAAAATATTTTTACCCTAGCATATTTAATTCATAAAAACGTTTGTCTCGACCTCGAAAACCCGTAGGTAATAGACATATTCTACTTTTCATGTTTTTTGTTCCGTAATATTGGAAAATCGGAAAATATGCAAGTGTGAAAAAATAAAAGTTTTGATCAATGAACATTGAATGAACAAAACACGCTTTTTCTGAGAAGCTTAATAAAAAACTCGGATATACAATTTTTCTGTAGCTTCCGTAAAATACCCTAAGAATTTATCGATTTTCCGGCTCCCCGTGTAGGAATTTTTAAAAACTAATGGCAGGACTGGATTTCTGAGGAAATTTTACTATAGTACCTCTTTTTTCATAATTTTTAATCGTTCCCAGAAGGAATGACATATAAAAGAAGAATGAGCGGCTGAGGAAAGATGAAAACGTGTTTTTTTTCCTCAAAAATTCGCCCTGGGCTTAGTTTTCAATATTAAGGGCTAAAATTAGGATAGGTAATTGGCAAAAAAAACTTTTTAGCCGGTTTCAGCGACCCGACCTAGAAACTTTTGCTGTATTCACTAAGAATCATTCTTAAATAAACAATTAAAATGAAACAATTAAAAATTTTATTGTAAGTTAATATAATGATGTAGGTAGTATAAAAAATAAAAAATTGAATGGTAATGAAATGATGAAAACGATTTTATTTTTCATTTTTCTATAATACAAAAATATTATAGGCTATAATACAAATTATAGGCTATGACACTTAAAATTCCAGTATCATAAAAAAGTAATGATTTTAAAAATTTTACTTTTCTATAATCTGTATTATAGCCTGTAATACAAACTATTCTATAACACTGCGACATATATCCTCGCGTACACACGCATAGAATGAAGGAAAGACGTTTTAATGAGATGATACGTCACGAAAGAAAAAAGCTATTGTCACCAGGTAAGTATTCAGTTTTTAACGCTAAGTCTTAAATTTTAATTAGTAATTTTATTTAAAAATTAAATTTTTGTCCAAAATTAAAAAACTATTTTATTATTAAATAATATTAAAAAAACGCTGCCAAATTATTGGCACTACAGTTCCTCAAGCAAATATTCATATGAGTTGAAAAATTTTACCATAATTTGCATAATATCTGAAAAATAAAGTGACATCAAATGAATTATAATTAGAACTCGTGCAAAAAATTAGACATTACGGCATTTTAATTAGGCGTAACAAAACAAAAAAAAAATGGAGTTTACATATCTAGGGCAAAAAAAAACCTATTTTCTGCCCTGCGGTGACGGCTTTTTTGCCCATTATATGTAAAACTATATTTTAGAACACGGGACAAAATATGGGGTTCGACTTTTGCATGCTGTCTGCACTCGCTCGCTACGCTCGCTTGTGCATACAACTGCATGCAAAGCCGAAACCAATATTTTATCCCTTGTTTAAAAAATAGCTATTTTTTATTTTTTGACGGAAATAATTTAAATAAAAAAATTGTGAGAAAAGGAGAAAAAATGAATTTCTTAAAAAATCTTAACTTCAAAACTTAAATCTCCAACTTCAAAAAAGTTATTAAATCTCAAGCCTGTTAGCTTGAATCAAGGAATTATTCTCTTCATGGGATCTAAGGGACGTCAACTTAATATCGACTTCTTAAAATTTAATGATTTTTGCATAAAGATAAATCCGAGCTTTTAAATTTATCTTCCATATTCAAGTTAGAATCCAAGCTTTCGTTGACGTTATCACTCTATTCTGGACGCAAAACTAAGATACTACATTAATCAAAAGTTCCGTAATTTCAGGACTTTCTCACGCGATACCAATACCAAAAAAGTGATACCAAAAGTTATAACAATATCACTCGTATAACTGGTATAACTGGTATCACTCTGAAAAAAATCAATATTTGGACTAAAAATGTGACCTAGTAGGTAATTGGGGCTGCTCTTTTCATTTTTGAAGTCCATTTTCACCTACGACCCCTAGAAAATATGATTTCATCCCCAAAATTTGGGTTAAATTTTAAACATTTTTTAGACGTTATTTAACCAATTAACGCCTAAGCGGACAACCTTGGACACTTGCATTTTTCGGTAATAAAAACTGCATATTTTAGGCTAAAAACCTCACCTGGTAGGTAATTTAGGTCGCTCTTTTCATTTCCGGGGCCCGTTTTTTGATACAACCCCTGCGAAACGAGATATCAACCCCTAAAGTGGGGTAAATTTTGAAATAATTTTTAAAGAAACTTAAGTTCTTCCCAAATGCTAAAAAGTTTTTATTTAGCATAAAAAATTATTACTAGGACTCCCAAGAAATAGTTAAAAGTCAAATAACCATTGCAACCCTCCCTGGGGGTGTCTTTAGAAAGCAAAAGGGTGAGTTTTATAAAAAATGAAAGACTGAATAATTTGGGCCAAAAAACTCACCCAGTAAGTATTTTGGGTCGCTCTTTTCATATCTGGAGCTCATTTTTAGCTACAAACCCTACGAAATGAGTAAACTTTCAAGTAATTCTTAAGGAAACTTTAGTTGCTTTCAGATGCAAAAAAGTTTTTATTTAGCATAAAAAATTTTTACTATCAATCCCAAGAAAAGGTTAAAAGTCAAATACGTATTTATTAGCCATTGCAACCCTCCCTGGGGGTGTCTTTAGTAATTAAAGGAGTGAGTTTTATAAATAAATGAAAGATTAAATATTTTGGCCCAAAAGCTCACCTAGTAGGTAATTTGGGTCTCTATTTTCATTTCCAAAGCTCGTTTACACCCATGTAAAAATATATATCAACCCCTTTTATAACAAATTGAATAAAATATTTATAAAATTTTTAATAATCATAAAAATTGTTAAAGTCAATAGTTTAAAAAATTTTTATATTATAAGATAATTTATTTACAGACAAAAAACATTTAAAAGCTAAAAATGAGTTCCAGAAATAAAAAGACCGACCCCTAATACTTATTTGGTGAGTTTTTTAGCCCAAAATATTCAATCTTCCATTTTTTATAAAACTCACCCCTTTGCTTACTAAAGACACCCCCAGTAAGGGTTGAAATGGCTAATGCATGTATATATGACTTTTAGCCTTTTCTCTGGAGTCCTGGTAATAATTTTTTTTTGCTAAATAAAACTTTTTTGCATTTGGGAAGAACTTAAGTTTCTTTAAGAATTATTTCAAAATTTACCCCACTTTAGGGGTTGATATCTCGTTTCGCAGGGGTTGTATCAAAAAACGGGCCCCGGAAATGAAAAGAGCGACCTAAATTACCTACCAGGTGAGGTTTTTAGCCTAAAATATGCAGTTTTTATTACCGAAAAATGCAAGTGTCCAAGGTGAAATTGGGGTGGCTTATAAACAAATAGGAAAATATTTATGAAAATTTATAATATGATTCAAAATAACAAAATAAATTTAACCTATGTTTAATAAACCATATTTTTTTGTGATTTTTAAAATATCACTTTTATTAAGATCGATGGAGATCTTAACAAAAGGGATCTTTAAAAATAAAAAGTATTTTATTAAAATAATAATTATATTAAATGAAATAATGAAAATTCATTATCCATTAACGAAGATAAGTGTAAATTATTTTCTGTTTCTGTGTGCAGCAATAACATAACATACACGGTAGAGCTGCTTTGGTTGAATATTCAAAAAAAATAGTAAAATTGAACCGATCGGTTTATTAACCAATAGCTAAAATACAAAATAAAAATGATGTAATTATAATACGGAGTAAAAAAATGATCTTTGTATCTATTAAAAGTGAATTAATTTTATAATATATTATATAACTAGTGATTTTTTATATATTATTACTTCCTTTGGCTCAGAAGCTGATGAATGACTACTTAAAAAGGTCACTTAATTTAATTTAAATCCATAATTATTAAACTCAAAATATACCTAAGTAAGATTCTTGGTGTATGATTAATAATTTTTTGAAAAATTAATTTTAAAAAGAGTAATTTAAAATTTTTGCTCCAGACAGCAGAGTACATGTTTTTTTATTTACAAAAAAAAAGGATAGATTAAGAAAAAAAAAAGCATGATTACGATTGCATAGGTATACAGTTGTAAATTTAAGTAAAGATGTTATTTTGAACAGGGACGTATTCAGGGAGCCAAGGGGGCCTTGCCCCCCCTCCCGAAATTTTTAATTTTTCTTTTTTTTTTCTTTTAAAAGTCTTTTTCTAAGTGCAATTTTAAATTTTTCGTTTTTATATTTTTACTTTACTACTTAACGGTCTTTTTTAACACATTAAAGTAACCTTTGGTTCTCATAATCAAAAATTCCTATTTAAATAAAGATATTAAATTTTATATTAATGAGTATTTATTATATTTATTTCCTCTTCATTTGAAAAAAAAAAAAAAAAAAAAAAAAAATTTAATTTATTATTTTTGGAAAAGTCGTAAAAATTTGATTAAACTTATCGAAACGAATAATAAAATCAAAACAGCTGTCAGCTTCACAAAATACTATTTCTTTATTTTCTTTCCGATCAATTAATAGTGCAAATTACATTCAGGGTACAGTCGCGTTATATAGCCATAAAAATACAAAAGAATAATAATTAAGAATTTAAAGTTTATGAGTTTATTTCTAAAAAAAAAAAAAAAAATTAGCATATGATAATCTAATGATAATTATTAACAAATTTATATAATCTCTGATTCAAGCTGATTAAAATGCATTTTTAATCGCGAAAATCCGATGAGAACTCGCGAAAATTGGGTAAAAATGTGCAATATTGCATTTTTTAATTTTCACCCCCCCCCCCCCTTGAGAAAATCCTGCCCTCCCCCGAAAAAAATTTCTAGATACGTGCCTGTTTTAAATATAATATAGTTTATACAGAAGTTTAAAATTATAAAAATTTAATAAAAATTATAATCTAAAATGAATTATTTAAAAAAATTTTTTTCAGTTAAATTTTTTTTTTAGTTATTTTTCTGCTCTAACTAAGATTCATTTTTTGGAATATGTCAGGAATTAAAAAAGATTTAAAGGAACCCCACCTGGCATACTGTAACGAGGCATTTTTGGTCGTTGCAAGTAAATATTAAATTATTATTTATTTAATATTTGCTAAAGCGCACACACGCATATTCTAACTACCAACAACCAAAATGCAAATATATATTATTTTTAGTTCAAATAATTTTAAATACAAGAAAGTGAAAGCAATACCGATTAATTAAAATTTTTAGCGTACTCAAAAAGATTTTTTTGTCCTCCCAGGCGTAAAACTCGTGTGTAAAGAATTTTCTGAACTCGTTCTACACCTAGGTGGGCAAAAAATAGTGTAAGCACCATGGGCGAAATACTTTCGACACGAGCGTGAACACATATCAGCTATAGCTCACGCTAGTGCCGAAGCTTTTACGCCCTTGATACTTAATATACTATTAAACGTAAATTTATGTTGGAGCAAATTCTCCAGTACTTAATATACTATTAAACGTTAATTTATGTTGGAGCAAATTCTCTAGTACTTTTTTTCTAGGAAGAAAAGGGAGAGGTGTAACAAAATACAAAATCCTAAAACGAACCAAAGAAACATTCTTTGTCTCGTCCCCTTATACAGTCACAGCCCTCCTCTTCCTCTCGTTCAAATCAACAGTACAATTCTAATTTTATAAATAGATCCAAACACTCCCAAAACATTAACTCACCTAACAGATCCACCAGAAATAATAATAATAATACCAGTTTTTCCAATAAAAATTATCCTTCTTTACCAAACTCCCAATCCAGTTCTCTCAACTACCACCCCCCCTTCCCCTTTGTATCTCCGAATTCTGGTCCCGTATATCCAAATGTAACTCAGAACTTTCCCAACTTTCCAACTTCCCAAACTCAATTTACTCTACGCCAATCTGTACTTTAACACAACACAATTCCAAACCCGTCAACCGCCATTGCTCCATCAACTTCCCCTCCTACACTCCCCTCCAACTTAGAAAATTTAAACTCATTACAAAACTTTAGCCAACGATCTCAGTCCTAGCAACTACCGATAAGAAACAATAACTCTAAAAATTTTAAAATTCACAATAAAAAGGTTAATGCTTATTCTCCCAAACTCTTCAAAGCTTGCCATTTTAACACAAGTTCTCTATGTAAGCCCCAGCGTATGGATTTTTTTCGCGCTAAATTTTCTTCCGGAGAATATAATGTAATAGCCATAACTGAAACATGGCTACATAGTGCTTTTTCAGATGCCATGGCTCAAATACCGGGCTACACTTTAATTAGAAACGATAGGGAAGGTAGAAACTCAGGGGGAGTAGCGCTATATATTAAGAATAACATAAAATATCGTATTCTAGATAGAAGCTCTGACACGGGTCAAGAGAAATTGGCCGAGTATTTAATTTGCGAAATTAATTCTTCAAGCTCTTATCTGGTCGTTGCTGTTGTCTACAGACCTCCTGATTCCAGATTTTATCAAGGTATAGAATTTTTGGAAAACTTATCTAGCATCATAGTTAACTATAGCAACAAACTCACCTTAGGTGACTTCAATGCAGACATGTCTTATTTATATCATAAATTCAACATAATGTACGATTTCATTTTTGAAAATAAGTTGTATCTTGTCCCGCATGGAGCCACCCATAAAGGTCCCCAACACAAGTCTGCTATTGACCTCTGCATCGTAGACGAAAATGATCGTATCATTTCCTTTGAAAAATTTCCCTTTATAAATAGTCATTTTCTAGTGTACTTCACTCTTGACATCTTTGTACCCTAAAACGCCATTCGCTCAAATTAAATTTAGAAATATTGATGGGATTTCTCAAGAGGAATTTACTCTTAGATTACTAGCGTTTGATTGGTCTTTTGCTTTCAAAAGTTCTAATGTTGATTTTATTTGGGAAGAAACCGCTAAAAATATTACCTATGTTCTCGACTCGACAGCCCCCTATAAAGAATTTACACTAAACAATAAGTCCCTTCCCTGGCTCACGCCGGAATTAAAAATTGAACTGAAAAATCTCAATAGAACCTATCGCAAATACTACAGAAGTCGAAGAGAAGAGTGCTATGACAGCTATAAAGAGCTAAAAGCCAAACTAAATCAAAAAATCTCTGATGAAAAAATAAAGTTTTATTCTGATAAATTAAATACAAATTGTTCCTCTGAGACACATTGGAAAGAAATTAACCATTTAGGTCTCACCAAATCATCCATAAAAGAAAAACCCATCTTCACTCCTGATGAATTTAATAATTATTTCCTTACCACTCAAAACGCTCTCACATCATCCCACCTTACTCGTAACCTAGCTAGCCCCACTAGGCCTAACAATTTTAAATTTAAACGTATATTAATGGATGATTTAAACTGGGTATTCAAGCAGTTTTCTACTAAATCCGTAGGTCCAGATGGTATCTCTCTTAAGGTGCTGAAACTGTGCCTTCCTGCGCTTTCCAGGGTCTTTTTAGCACTGTTTAATAAATCTATAATATTAAATAAGTTCCCTGAAGCATAGAAACATGGAAAAATTCTCCCCACAGCGAAAGTCCCAAACCCCAGTCTACTAGGAGATTACAGACCCGTTTCACTGCTTTGTATCATATCCAAAATCTTCGAAAAAATTTTACACAAGCAAATCTCTGAATATCTAAATCAGCAAAACTTGCTAGACAGTTTTCAATCGGGCTTTCAGAAAGCCCATAGTACTCAAGCTATTCTAACAAACCTCACTGATGACATTTGTCGTGGCTATCATTTCGATCTAATTACCATTTTAGTTATGATTGACTTGTCAAAAGCTTTTGAAAGAGTTTCCCATGAACTACTGTTGAAAAAACTCGGGACTTCTGGTTTTTTGGATGATGCTATAGGATGGTTTGCTGAGTATCTCTCCGACAGAACTCAATCAGTGATATACGACGACAAAGTTTCGTCTATAAAAAGTATTATAAGTGGAGTTCCTCAGGGCTCGGTGCTGGGTCCACTCCTCTTCCTCATTTACTTAAATGATTTAGGTACTAAAATAGTGTACTCAAAAAGGCTTCTTTTTGCAGATGCCCTGCAAATCTATATTCAAATTCCCTATAAAGACTTCGATCTCGGTACCTCCCTACTTCAAAATGACATCAAGGTAATCGAACTCTGGTCCTCTTCTTATAATTTTGTCATATACAAAGACAAAACGAAAATAATTCTCTTTGGAAAAAATGCAAATGACTTTTACAACCCCAACAATTTATTCTACTTTGGTGGTGTAAATACCAAGTTCTCAACTTCGGTAAATAATCTTGGCCTTTACCTTGATTCTGATATGAAATGGAATACTCATATTAACAATGTAGTAAAAACGGTAAATTATTCCGTGTACAGATGAAGGTACTTCAAAAATCTAGTTACAAAAAACCTCCGGAAGCAATTAGCTTCGGCCCTAATTTTTCCCCTTCTAGATTACTTCATGTTTCCAGTAGGTAATCTCCCTGAATATCAATATGCTAGGCTTCAAAAGTTGCAAAACGCGGCAGTTCGATATGTTTGTAATATAAAATACCCCTTAAGCACTTCTCCAGCCAGGATAACTTTAGGTTGGCTAAACGTCAAACTACGTGCTAAATATCTTTGTGCTTCACACATCTACAAAATTTTACAATGTGGAAAACCGGAATATCTAAAATCCAAAATAAATATCTACAAGCCAGCCCGTGAATTGCGTCCAAAAAACAGACCTCACTTTAAAATAGATCTCACTAAAAATCCCTTTTATAGTAATTCCTCCCTAATTTACATGACCTCCTTCTGAAACACAATTCCTGAAAATATTCGATTCTCGTCCACCATCAGCTCCTTCAAAGCTAATTTACACAAATATTTATTAGAAATTGATTAACGAGAATTGGTTATTCCCCTATTAACTCCTCATCTTTAAATTCCTACTAAACTTTAAAATTTTTCTTGTCAAACTGTTTTCTTCTCTCACACATTCCATTACCCTTAATCTTAACTTAAGCCAATTATTAATTATTTTTACATTGTTTAATATTTATCCAGTTATTATTTTTATATTTGTTAATTAAATTTTATTTTTTATTTTCTTTATAGCATTATATAACTTCATGCACTACGCATTTATGAAATAATCGTTTGTAACTCAATATTTTGTATAATACTTATACAATAAATAAACTAATAAAAAAAAAAAAAAAAAAATACTGTTCATAAAAGGCAGCGAGATTTTGGAGGATTAAATCAAATTAGGGGTCACGAGCAGGGTAATTGCATATTAGCATTAAGTAATTCAAAAATAAAAGAATAATTAATAATTCAATTTAAAGGGCTCTGGAATGGGGGATGCCAACGACTAACCCCAGGGGACGAATGGTGCTCAAAATGGCCACTAGGTGCAAATTAGTGGTTCAGAATAGAGGCAAGAGGCCCACCTACGAAAGGCCGGGTTGGGGTGTCTCTATCCCGGACATAACCTTCGCTACAGAAGCTGCGTCCGGGAGAATAGGCGACTGGAGGGTGATGGATGATCAATACAATGGTAGTGATCATCATTACATCGTTTTCCGGGTATTGGAAGGAACCTCACAACGATCTCCGTACAGGAGGTGCCCCCTGGGTTGGAACGTCCCAAAAATGGACGAAGACAGATTCGAAGATTATCTTCGAATCGAGTCAGCATCCATCCCCGCTTGGCATGGAGGGGCCACAAGTCCCCATGAGGCTGAAATTTTAGTTAAGAAAGTAACGTCTCTATTATGCGGGGCTTGTGATGCCTCGATGCCTCGCCGCAGGCCCTGGAAAAGGAGAAAGCCAGTGTACTGGTGGACTCCCTAAATAGCTGAGCTCCGGAAGGAATGCCACAGGAAACGACGAAAGGCGCAAAGAACACGGGACAGACCTGAGGCCGCCGTGCTTTCTCAGGAACATAAGGACGCCAAACACCGGCTGGCCAAGACCATCCGTCAAAGCAAGGCTCGATGTCTGCGTTCATTATGCGAAGATGTAAACAAGGACCCCTGGGGACTAGGTTACAAAGTCGTAAAGGGCAAGTTAACCCGGGGGTCCGACAACATGATGGACGCGACGTCGACTGAACGGATCGTCGGTGCTATATTCCCTGAAAGGCCCATCCGGGAAAACCAGGTTGAGGTGATGCCCAGGAAGGAAGTGCCGTTGTTGAGCGAAGGCGAGATGGTAAAGGCCATAAAGGCCATGAAAAATGGCAAGGCACCGGGGCCGGACGGGATACCGGCGGAAGTGCTCAAAAGAGCGGTCAAAGTAATCCCTGGTACCCTGTTAAGCATGTTCAATGCGTGTTTGGTGGCTAGAGTGTTCCCAAAGCAGTGGAAGGTGGCACGTCTCGTGCTCTTGAAAAAGGGCAAGGGGGGAGCCCCGGACTCTCCATCATCTTACAGACCTTTGTGTATGTTAAATACCATTGGTAAGGTGATAAAGAGCATGCTCCGGGCAAGGCTCAGAAGGGCAATCGAGGAGGGCGGTGGTCTCTCTGAGAAGCAGCATGGTTTTCGTGAACGGCATTCCACGATAGACGCCATCCGGCGTGTCGTGGATACCGTAGACTCTGAGAGGGAAAAGCAACCTGCAATTCGCAAGGACGTCCTTCTGGTTACGCTGGACATCAAAAACGCTTTCAACTCGGCCAGGTGGGATGACATGATCTGGTCCCTCGAGTAAGATTTCCGGATACCCAGGGATCTGGGTAACGTACTAAAGGATTACCTGCGGGACCGGAGACTGCTCTACTACACGCTCGATGGAAGGCGTGAAAGGGTTTTGAGTGCAGGCATCGCGCAAGGTTCGGTACTCGGACCGGACTTGTAGAATTTCTTTTATGATGGCTTGTTGCGCGTCCACCTCCCGGAAGGAGTTTCCCTGATCGGATACGCCGACGACGTGGCCCTGACCATAACTGGCAGGGACATGGAAGTGACCCAGGAGAGGTTGAATCTAGTCATGAGACGGATCAACCGCTGGATGGGCGATCACGGGCTCCAGCTTGCGATCCCAAAAACGGAGATCGTACTGCTGACCCGTCGAAGGGTTCCCACCGACTTCGATGTAATTATCGACGACGGCAGAAATCCTCACACGATCCGAACCAGAATATCGGTGAAATAAATAAATAAATAAAAAAATACCTGGGAGTTCAGCTTGATAACAAGCTGACTTTCTGGGAGCAATTTCAGAGGTCGTGTAAAAAGGCAGCGTCGGTCGCATCCTCCCTGTCAAAGCTCATGGCCAACATTGGGGGACCCAAACCAATGAAGCGAAGGCTTCTGATGTCAGTCGTCAACTCTGTCCTGCTCTACGGATCAGAAGTTTGGGCGAAGACCACAGAAACTGACAAATACAGACATAAAATATCGTCGCTACAGAGGCAAGCGGCAGTGAGGATCGCCTGCGGATACCACACGGTATCTCTAGAGGCGATCAAGGTTGTTGCTTCGGTGATACCTATTGACCTGCTAGCGTTGGAGCGGAAATTCATCTACGAGAGCGTAGATGAGCGCAAAGTGTCATCCACTCGCGCCCGCTTCAACTCTATGAAAGCATGGAAGAAACGATGGAAAAAGAACCCAGAGAAAAATGCCCTATGGACGCGCAGACTGATCTCAGACCTGCAGGCATGGATGGGACGACAGCATGGGGAGGTAGATTTCTACCTTACCCAGTTCTTAACTGGACACGGGTATTTCCGTGTCATGTTGGAGCATTGGCATAAGGTGGTAACAAAGGAGTGCTTGCACTGTCCGGGCGTGGATGAAACAGTAGAGCACACATTTTTCGAATGCGCTACGCAGAGGGGCGCCCGCCCTTCCTGATTCGGAGGCCGGAGACGGTGGTCCCGGAAATGCTACAGAGTTCCGAAAACTGAACAAAGTAGCAGAGTACGTAAGGACCACCTTGTTGGAGAAGAAGGAGGAGGGCTTTCTATGGTAGAGAGCTCTCCTGTCCCTAGGCAGGGGGGAAGGCAGCGGCCAGCTGCCTAGGCTGCGCGTCCCAAACTGAAGTTATACCTGAAAAGGGAGTTCCGGTTTGGGACAAACAAGTGCGGGGGGTTTAAAGTGTGTTTATCCAGTAAGAATCTGGGGCATAGCCGGTGGTCTCCCAGTTGTACACTTTGTACAACTGGGCGTTCATGGAAATTTGCGGGTCTTTAAGGCCCGCAAACACTCCATGGCTGATGCAAGATTCACATATTTCCCTTAAAAAAAAAAAAAAAAAAAAAATTTTCTATTCATCGTTCACAATTTTTTAAATAATAATTAATGATGGATTATATAGCGACGAATACTGAACAAATTAATTGTATTTAAACAACTTCTGTCTCTTTCCCTTTTGTACGTGGAAGCTTTTAAATAGAAGCTGTTTGTTTAAAAATAAGAAGTTGTTGAAATACAATTAATTTGTTCAGTATTCGTCGCTATATAATCCATCATTAATAAAGATTATTTTTGTTTGAATAATGAATTTAAAATATAACAAAAAAAAACGATAATCATATTTTTTTTTTTAAATTAATTAATTAATATTAAGGTTCAAGAATGGTCAATATTTGCCTCTGATGATGTACTTGATGTTGAACAAGGACTTAAAATAATAACTGACAATTTACAAAATGTAATAAATACTAAGATATGCAAATATTTATGAATAATGAATGCAAAAAACCATTTAATTCCACTCACTTACACGTGTGTTGCATAATACACACGCATAAGTGTATAAAATAAGGAAATCGCGATTTAAATCAATATATGTATCGATACAATTATAAACTCCTAAATTTAGATTATTTAATGATAATCAAATATTACTCAGATGGCAGAACTTTCCAGCATGTATTTAATTATGCCAGCAGCCTTTTAAGTATTACTTTAATCTAAATATTAATTTATTAGATTAAATTAAATTATATAATTAGTTAATAAGAAAGTTAAGTAGTTCATAAGTATGATAATTAGTTTATAAGTATTTAAATATGTAAATTAGTTTTTGATATATTTAGTTTTTAAGATATTTTTATAATAATAAATAATAAATAATAATTAACTATAAAAAAGGATTAATGTAAAATATATTTAAAGACATAAAAATATGAAATAAAAATAATTAAAATATTTAAATAATATAATAGTATTTTAAGTATCAAGGGCGTAAAAGTTTCGGCACTAGCGTGAGCACTAGCACGAGTGCTCGGCGAAGCCGGGCACGAGTGATTTGTGTTCACGCTCATGTCTAAAGTATTTCGCCTATGGTGCTTACACTATTTTTTGCCCCCCTAGGCGTAGAGCGAGTTCAGAAAATTCTTTACGAACGAGTTTTACGCCCGGGAGGGCAAAAAAACTTAAATATTATAAAATAACGGAGAAACTCAACAGCTCGTCAAAGGAACTTGCTAAGTTTACTGAATTGAAGACATTTCATCAGGAACGATTGCAGACCTTAAGAGCCATAGAGAGATCTGCGTCTCTACGTCTCAAAGTTCTTCTGACAACGATAGTCAAGGAAAAAAATGAAAACAAACTAAAAAAATTTGTTTATTAAATTTTAAATAAAGAGATATATAATTAAAGAAATATATATTACAATAAATTAATGAAAAGAAACTTATAACTAAACCTATAACTACATACAAACATACGTATGTTTACACTTATAAAAAAAATGTCTTTCTTAAAATATACTTATAATAAAATAGATTTGACCAACTAGACAAACTAAATCTGCCTGGGGTGGTTGTAAGTGAGGGAGTCACTGTACCTTTCACTAGCGAGGTTACAAGTCTGGGAGTAATTTTAGACAACAAATTGACCTGGGAATCACATATTTCACTTGTGAGTAAAAAAGTCAACAGAGTACTTTACACACTGCGATTTAATAGGCAATGTACAAACGAAGATTTAAGAATCAAGCTTATACAAGCATTAGTGGTACCCCACTTAGACTATTGCTCTGTTGTATACCTAGACTGCTCGATAAATCTGAAAGACAGAATACAAAGACTGAGTAATACATGTTTAAGATACATTTATGGAATCGGCAGGGACACACATATTACTCCTTACAGAGACAAATTAGGGTGGTTAACCACAAACAATCGTAGGTTATATTTTATGTCCATCATTATATATAAAATACTTCGTTTGCATCAGCCTGAATACTTAACTCACATTTTCAAAAAGTACGTTCCCAAAGAGACAGCCAGAGGTGAGTTAATAACACGTGAATTAGAAACCCCTGAACGTGAAAAATGGCATGGTGACTGCTCATTCCAAGTACAGGGTACAAAATGTTGGAATTCCCTCCCTTCATCAATACGATTCCTCCCCTCACCTAACTCTTTTAAGGCAGGTTTATTAAAGTACTTAAAAAGCTCTAGTCATACATACAAAGACTCAGTCTTTTAATAATGTTTTATCAAGACTAAAAGCATTGATGTTATTAGAAATTTAGTATTTCCTTATTTCCTGTTACTATTGTCTGTTTTACTCATTGTTGCCATGATGTTACTAAAATTGTTTCATTTGATATAATTATGTTATATAATGTTATTAATAATTTATTGCATAGTTACATCTATATTTTATAAACTTTATACATATACTGTTATATTTCTGTATCATATTTTGTTCTGGACAAATAAATCATATTTACATTTACATTTACAAATAAGATGGAAAAGCAATTAAAAAAAAGAAAAAAATGTAATTTAATAACGCTCAATATTCTTTATTTTTTTAGAAATAATTTTTTAATTTTACAAAATATTACATTGAAATGTTTGAATTACATATATATTTTACATACCATTTAAAAAACTTAACTTGACATTTAAATATTCTTATGTTCCTATTTTTTAAAAATTACTTAAATGTATAAAACTTATTATTTTAAACATAAAATTAGAAAATTATATGTCTGTAGACTGTTAAAACTTTTTTTAGACTAAGTAATAATATTGTTGATATCTGTGCAATAGTTATTTTTTATATAATAGGATTTATTAAAAGGGGGTGTTTATTCATAGATTTTTAAGAACTATAAAATTTATACTTTACTAATGGGTTTTAATTCTTGTCGCAATATATGACACTGTTTTATTTTGAATACTGAGCGTTATTAACTTACATTTTTTTCTTTTTTTTAATTGCTTTTCCATCTTATTTTATTATTGTTATATTTTAAGAAAGGGATTTTTTTTATAAGTGTAAACATCCGTACGTTTATATGTAGTTATAATTATTTTTTACACAAACACTTTATTCATAAGTTTCTTTTCATTAATTTATTGTAATATATATTTCTTTAATTATATATCTCTTTATTTAAAATTTAATAAACAAATTTTTTTAGCTTGTTTTCATTTTTTTCCGGGTTAGGTTGGTTTTTTCGAGTTTTTTTCCCTCAGCATCAATGCTGATGCGAGTTTTTAATGACAAGATCATTCGCAACTATGCCGCGAGATGGTGTTCCGTAGACCCTTTCGTAGATACATGAAGCGTTCTCGTCAACAGCAGCAAATCAACAGTCAACTAGCAGCTCACAAGCTTCAATGTCAAGTGATTAAAGCTCAAACTCTTCTACTCCAATTTTGCCTAATTTAGCTACTATGCCAGCTACGCGGTCAGGAACAAAGCAGTCGTCTTATTGGGCACCGCCATCATGTCGCAGGCAACTAAAGCGTCACTACGGATGCAGACATGTCAGTTCAAAGCGACAAAAAATTTATTAAAAAAATTTGTCACTACTTTGAAAAAAAAGGTGTCATTGGTCCATATACCCTTTTCTAGTTTAGCAAAAATAAAAATTGTCAAGAAAATTATTTACATTACCAACTTTCTACACTTAAGTTAACCCGCGAAATCCTAATCATTTTAATCAGAGTCGAAACACTTTTATTATAGTTTAATCTAATAATCAAAATCAAGTAAATGATTCAAGGTTGGTTCCATACAGAGCGCTTTCAATTCACAGTTCTAAATTTGTAGTTATATATTTACAGGTTTGAGATAAATTCGAAGTTAAGCGCTACGTCTGGAATCAGCCTAATAATCCGAAATCCCAACAAAGACAAAATATACCAGTTACAAAATCAATGTTACCAATAATTTTTCCAGAAATATATCGGAATTGTCTAAAATGTATGTTTATCATTCTGCGTCGTTCTGGATAGCTCTGAATAGCTTTGATACCGCAAAAAAAATTTATTTTTTGAAAATCAGATATCATAACATATTTTCAAGATAATAAATCAAAATGGATATAGAATGTCGAATTAGAGTGAAAACTATCCACAAAAAACATTAACCAGACATATTTGACCACCCAACCTCGATTTTCAGATTCACTAAGTACAACTGCTTAAAAAAATGTCCCATTTCAACAGCAGATTTCTCCAACGGAAAAAGCAAACACTCAGGATTATAATATACTTGTAAATGTACAAAATCAACGAAAAATTGTATTAAAAAACGCTAAGCATTAAGAGCTTTGATGCACCATCCAAATGATCAAAAAACTAAAAAAATTTTCATTGTAGTTGAATTTGTTTTAAGATTGTAAAATATTACGCTAAAGACGTACCTTTTTGTAAGTCTTCTTTTTCCTTTTTTAATGTTGCATTTTCCTCTCTTAGCCTTACTATTTGTTCACCGATGCTGCCAAGTTGTTCTTTATAAATTGTAGCTGTAATTATATTAATTAAAAATTTAAAACAAAATTAACTGAATATGTAAATATATTTATTTATTTATTTATTTATTTATTTCAACCAGAAAATGAGTAAAATACAATCTTCCCAAAAGAGATTATTAAAAGTCTGTGCTTGCGAACTGGCAGGGCATTATTAAGTAAAATAATTGAAATATAATATTTACAAATATATATACATAGATTTCTATATATATATATTAAAAAGGGTAAAAAAAAGTCACGTTGGGTAGTGCTTAAACGTCGAGTCCAAAACTGACCTGTGGAAAGTATTAGCTAAATCGGATGACATTTTGCCTTTGAACTTCTGATTATAATAGCATTAAAGCATTCAGAACAAGAAATAGACGCAGATACCACTTATGGACTTTAGAGTTGTAAAGAAAATGGTAACAGATAATTCCGAATGACTTGGGCACCTGATCACATTACTTTGCGACCCAGAATTTGGTGATTTATTACTTTAAAAAGGCTCAAAATACTTGAAAACATCTAAGTCCATTTAATTTTGGTAAATTTCGGTACCAAACAACCCCAAGTATCACATTACTTGTATCACGTTACTTTGAGAATCTGGTCGCAAAGGATAGGGAAAGTGAGTTTGTCTAGCTACTTTGATTAGCCAGGTTGTTTTGCTAGTTTGTTAAGCCAGTTTGTTTAGCTAGTTTGATTTGCCATTTTGTTGAGTCAGTTTGTTTTGTTACTTTGATTACCCATCTTTCTTAGCCAATTTATTTAACCAGCTTAATTAGCAATTTTCTTAACCCAGCTTACTTAGCCGTTTTATCAAGCCAGTTTAAGAAGCGACTTTGCTTAGCCATTTTGTTAAGCAAATTTATTTACCCAGCTTGTTTAGCCAGTTTAATTAGTCACTTTGATTAGTGATTGTGTAAAGCCAGTGTATTTAGCAAATTAAATTGGACATCCAGTTTGTTTATCTACTGTAATTCACCTTCTTGTTATTTTAGTTTGTTTAGCAAGTTAGATTGACCATATTGTTAACCCAGCTTGTTTAGCCACATTGATTAGCCATCTTGTCAAGCTATTTTAATTAGCTAGTTTGTTTATCGATCCCAATAGAAGTTTTTATAATATATAAACTTGAACAAAAAGCACAAACTCGATCAGCAAGTTTATAGTTCAAATTTTATCTACAAGCCTGTTGTTCAAGCTTGTTTAGCGATCGCTATCTGCAAGCTTGTTGTTCAAACTTTATCATCGACCTCAATCAGCAAGCTTGTTGTTCAAGTATGATCAACAAGCTGGATTAACAAGCTTCCAAAATTTAAAAGAATCAAATGTTTCCAAGTTGTTTGATAATAGATCACCAAATTTTGGCTCGCGAAGTAATGAGAACAGGTGTCTAGGTTATTCAAAATTGTTCGCTACCACAATCTTCCGATATTTAATGATCAGCAAATCATTAGTGTATTATGATCAGGTGTCCAGGTCACTCAGAATTATTCGGTACCAAAATCTTCCAAACCTTAATGGACTTAGATGTTTCGAAGTTGTTTAAGCGTTTTCGAGGTAATGGATCACCAAATTCTGGATCCCAAGGTAATATGATTAGGTTTCCAAGTCATTCAAAACTGTCTGTTACCATGTCCTTTACAAGTCTAATGTCCCCAAGTGGTATTATCTGCTTTTATTTTTGGTTTTGAATGCTTTAACACTAATAAAATAATCATTGGTAAAATGCATTGGTAAAAAATAAAATTAATGAATTATTTTTTTCTTTTTCATTAACTTGTAGCTTTAGATTAGATATTTTTAGCTACAAGAAGATATTTATGAGCCCCCAGGAGTTAAAAATATACCTAAAAATTTGTTTAACGCCCCTAAAAGGCTGTATCTCTAAAACGAGTAATTTTTGCTGTTTTAGGGGTGATCAAAATTTTTTTAAAACGGATAATGTCTATTATGGCTTTTTGACATAAACAAAAAACATTTTTACATTTTTACTTACACATAAAGGATTATAGGATTATTTTGAGTTGTTAACCCGTTTTTAATGTTTTTAACGAAAGCTTCAGCTTGTGGTTCAACTTCTGCAATTTAAAAAATTTTAATTTTTTTTATTATTTATTTTTCTAAATGAACGAATTGTATAAAGGTAATAAGAGTGTAAGTATTAAATTTAATGCTCGAATACTATATATCAATTACTTTTTTCCGTTTTTATGTAAATGATCTCAAATAAATTTAAAAAAATTTTTCTTCCTAATTACATCACCGTATCATCACAAGTGGATATATAAAGTATTTCGTATATGTGACCTCACCAATGCTTTAAACCGTCTGAGAAATTGAAACTGTGTTTAAACACAGTTATACACTATTATATTATGTTTAAATTAGAAGCAGATAGAGTTAATACATTATTTACACATATTTTAACACTGTTATCCTATAAATTACGTACTACTTCCTTGCTCAACCTGAAAATTGCTGCTATTATTGCTAAATATTGTTTAGCTAAAAACTCAAGATATGATCTCCAACACTGGGTATTTCCTCACAACACAGTTTGAAATCAAGATTTTTTAAACATATATTTAATTATAATAATTTGTTAATAAAATATTCAATGCTTTTCAGTATTTGGTTCAAGAATATAAAAAAAATTATAAATATTAGTTTTTTTAAATAAATACGTAAAGTTAAATTTTTTAAATTTTTTAAATTTTTGAATCATAAAAGAGTTTGCAGATTTGGATTACTTGAATCAAAATTCTGCTTGGCTTATATTAAAGATCCTTCCATTCTAGGAAGAGGTATCGTAAGAAATTTTTCCCTAAAGCTCTTCGGTAATATAGCTCTTTGTTTCTAAGTTAATAAATTTTAGACCATTTAAAAATACTTTTTATAAACAATTAGCTGTAACTCTTTACTAAAAAGGTATAACGAAAAAATTCCCACGATGCCTCATCCTAGAAATAATCTTCAAAATGAGCCAAACAGAATTTTTATCGAAGTTGCACAGATCTAGGAAGTCATGCTTTTATTCTCCAATAATTTCAAAAATTTAACATGACAAAACTTTCTACCACATTAGATTTCCCTTAAATTTTCCGAATTCTTATAAATGATTAATAATTAATTAATAACTTAAAAACGACTACTTATAAATTTTCTCATAAATGTTATAGAATAAAAATAAATCAATTCGTTTAAAAAATGAAAAAATCCACCTTATTGGATATTCTTTTAAGATTTTTAAAGCTTCCATATAAATTTTGTAATTAGTGAACATACAAAACTTCTATCAATGCGAATCGTATACATTTTTCTATTTAATAAAAAAATTTAAATATTGAATTTTCTTTTGTGATTTTTTCAATTTTCTTGTAGAATTTGTAATCAGTGACCGCCGAATCCCTATGGGTAAGATTTAGAAATAGTTCCGATGAACCCATTTTTTTAACGATAGATAAACCAAACTGATTCTACACAAAGTTCTATAATTAGAGATTTCTCGGGATGGGGGGCTTTATTAAGATTGGGTATTTTTTTCTATTTTTTAGCTAATTAATCCGTTATTTGTTAGACAAACGTGCAAATCTGTCAGTTGAAAAATTTTGTTTTAACATGGAATATGTTTATCGGCAGGAAAGGAGGTTATTTTAAGCATATCATTTGGGGAGTCAAATGCGCCATATTTGGACGAGGTCAAAGGGACTTTAATTTTTATTTAGGGACTTAAAATAATTTCGATAAACAATAAGGATTTCAGGAGCTTAAAATTATAAAGGCTTTAAGATTTAGAATATAAATTTAAACAAATTCCATGTTCGTTTTTTGTGAGTTTACAAACCGATTAAAAGTTTTTTATTTTTTTTCACTAGTGGGGTAGGCTTTAAAGAATAATTACCCCAATCGGGGGCTCGTGCAATAAATAATTTTACGGTAAAATGTTTAAGCTTGTTCTGAAGCGGGTACAAAAAGATTAGAGGAAGAAGGACCTTGAGAAGAACAAAGAAATAGAACTGTCATAAAAAATGTATGGTCCAGTGACCTAGAATTTCTTAGATTTGTTCTAAGTTATGAATCTGATATTAGTATACCAACGAAATGACAACTATATATAATTTTAAAATAATTAATGCTTGGTTTTTCTTCGATTTTTTTATTTCTAGATAAAAAGCATAAATAAAATTGAAGTCATATTTTGTAAAATATTAAAAAAAAAAAATTTATTTTAATTATATCATTTATGTCCTAATTTATCTCTAGAATATTTGCCGGGTTAAAAAGCTTATGGATTTTAACGCGTAACTATCTTGAGTATAATTTACACTAAAAAAGTTGAATTAAAACAATATTTTTCAATATAAGCAGCTATTTTGAGCTTGAACAAGGAAATAGTACGTAATTTAAAGGATAATAGTGTTAAAATATGTGTAAATTATTTGTAATTTATGTGTAAATTATGTGTTAACACTGTTTACGTATAATTTACACATAATACAACAGGGGCCTGATTGTGTAAAGTTTTCACGCGATATGAGGTATAGAAGTTATGGCGGTAAGCGCGATAGAGTTCGAAAAACTAAAAATTATACTATCTTTTTGAAAAACATGCTATTTTTTCTCAGTACTGACAACTTAGGCAGTTATATCAATTTTGAATTGGTAGCATTGACTCGTCTGTTCTTTGCGCATTAAAGCATGCTTGCAAATAAATAATTATAAGACTAATTAAAATAAGCAAATTAATATGATGAAATTGCTTAAATTTTTGCCGTTGTATATTTTTAAAAAAGTATTTGATAAATAAATAATTATATTAAATACTGTTTTTTAATCTTTTGCAGCAAAGTTTATTAAAAATTTACCAGAAATAATTACATATTTTGTATGCTTAAAAGATAATAAAAAATGGTTTTGTACATGTGAGCAATAATTTTTTTTTACCAATTAAACTCTTTTAATCAAGTACAAAAAAAGATGGAAAATTTTTAAATTAGTTTAATGTTGGGACAAGCCTAACACTTTATAGGGGCAGAGTTAAAATTAAGATGAGATATCGAATGTCAAAGTAGTTTTTATTCTTAAGTTTATTTATTTTATATGTAAATGATAAAATTGATTGCGTTCTCAATCAAGCAACTCGTCTTTGGGGAAGAAATTGCAAAAGGAGCACAAAGTTCTAGAGGTTTTTATCTACTGAATAAAGAAATTGTGCATTATGCTGGAATCATAGAATCTAAAATTCAAAATTCTTTTTTAGGTTTACTTATATTTTTTCATATTGACAAAGTAATAAGTCTAATTATTAAATAAAATAATGTTTTCAGTTTTTTTTTTTAATTGTATATGAAAAAAAAAATAAATCTATGTAAAAATATGTAAAAAAAGCCTTTTATTAATTTTATTTACATACAATACATAATTACTTAATATTTTTATTAAGTATTATGGTTCTGAAAATAAGTCTTTTCCATGAACCACCAACATTTTATAGATCTATTATAATTTTAAATATTGTTACAGCAAATTTAATAATAAATACCTATAACTCTACGCTTTGACACTACACTTAGTAAATGCAGATAGTTGATGAACTCGTGATGTTTTATGATTTACCAAAGTAAATTCATTACAAAAACTTGAAGTGCAGTTGCACTTGATGCCGCAGTTGCACTTGATGCTTGATGCACATGATGTCCGGTAAACAAAACACCAAGTGACTATGATATTACATATAGGAGCAAGAATATTTTCTTCCACTTAGAATATCTTTAAGATGACTTACTTTTAGTTAAAAAGTTTTAATTTTAGTTAAAAGTAAGTCATCTTAAAGGTATTCTAAGTGGAAGAAAATATTCTTGCTCCTATATGTAATATCATAGTCACTTAGTGTTTTGTTTACCGGACATCATTACATACTGACTAAAATTGTACTACCATTATTTACTTGGCATTGTTTGGCATCAAAAACTTAAATTACTTTTTAACCAAACGATCTTTTAGTATCACCAGAGATGAGGTTTACAGAGATAGATCATCCAATGTTAAATAAGAAGTCGACATCGCTCTAGCTATCACGTGGTTAATCTCTAGTCTCTTTGTTTGTCACTTTATTTTTTACATAAGTCTCTTCTTGTTTTTTTCTCCGCCAGGCTCCCTACCATTATAATATTTTAAACTTTCTAAAAACAAGTAAAGACTTATGTAACAAATAAAGTGACAAACAAAGAGAGTAGAGACAAGCCACGTGATAATTTGGGCGATGTACAATAAAATCGTCGCAGCTTCGCCTATCCCGTGAGCTATCTCTGTAACCTTGTCTCTGGTATCACCTAAGTCAAAACTTCTTTTCGATATTTTTTTTCTACATTTGGATAATGGTCTGTACGTATCCTCAATAACGATGAGATATACTATAACTTTAGCTCCAAATTTTTAATCAGGTTGAAAAACTAAACTTATATAAAATTGGATTCTTCACAAACCAAGATAGATATGAGCCTTTCAGATGAGTTATTGTTATTATACAATAAGCTGTTTCAATTTACTCAAAAACCATCAAGAGCATTATTTTATCAAAAACGATAAATTTCATAAAATTATATAAATATTAACAAAAAGTTATAAATTTTGCATTATATAAAAGTTCATATCTTCTAAACTAGTTTCTATAGTGTCATATTATAAAAACACCATACTTTTGCTTCAAAAGTATTTTTGTTTTTACAGGTTACAAAAATTTATCCCAGACCCTTTATAATATTTAAATTATTTTTCCAAAACAAACTTCAATAATTTCTTATTTTAAAATAATATTTTAATATTTTTAAATAACTTTCGGCTAAGGTATATAATTTGTTAAATAAAATAAACATATTAGTTAAAAAACACCAAACAATAGACTTGCATCAAAGCCATAAGGCCCAAGATCGAAGCATTCTGCCAGTCTATCACTGATAGATATCACGTGACTAATAGTAGTCTTCTATCTCTTCTTTTATCAAACATTTTTAAAAATTTTGAATACTTTGATAAAATAATTAAATAAATTAATAACTAAGTCTAAATATTTTTTATTTAACAAATTTAAATAATTTTTTATTTTAAAATACAATTTTAATTATAAAAAAAGGTTGTGAAAAAAATCTTGAAAAAAAAATCTTGACCAATGCTGGACATAAACATACCAAAAAATTAATACATAAACATTCTGGTCAATAGCATACAACCTTTTTTTATAAATAAAAATCTGTAAATCATGAACGATGACTTACATTCAAATTAAAATTTTTATATTATTAAATAAGTTTCGGTGTATATAATTTGTTAAATAATTAATACTTATGCATACATGTATGTTTTTATATAAAATTTTCAGCTAAATATTAAATACTTCTTTAATTATTCAGTGTTTAAAATTGTTGATGTATTATATATTCTTTATTTGGCCAGTATCAAATAAGTACTTACATGTGATTTGGCCAAATTATTTAATATATTATAATTCAATTTTTACAAATTAATTTTAAAATAACTCTTTTAATGAATATAAACATTTAATAAAGATTCCAATCAGTATTATTACAAATTATCTACGAAACTTTAAAATTCAAAAACTCAAAGATGAAAATTGTATATACTTTTTTCTTTTTTTGTAAAGAGATACTTTCAAGACCATATTATATATTATATATTAATGTATAGATAATTATTAATAAAATGCCAAATTTAAATGTATATTATATATATTTTACTTATATATATATATATTACATAAAAGGTATAAAATAATACAATAATTTCATTCACTTTTACATTCAATATTTTATAAACATAATTTTTTGTCGTTAATAAAAAAACTACAGATAAAATATTGTCATTTGATATAAGTTTGCAAAAAAAAAATAATTGAAAAAAATTATTTTACATACATTTAACCTATAAAGTGTCTAAAGTTAGAAATTTAAAAAATCTTAAATCTAAACTAGACAAAATTTGTAATACTAAATTTGTCAATAAGTTCTTTTTTTTTGTATTAAATTATTTAATATATAAAAAAAAAACATCATTTACATTGACATTAAATAATATTATAGATTAATATGATGTAAGAAAATAAAAATATAAAAAGAATTAAATCTAACTAATCTTAAACATTATTTGACATAAAAAAATATCTTAACTTCCATTAATTTCGTCGTCGTCATCTTCCTCCTGAAAAAAAGGTTATAATTTAAAAAGTTGAATGCGACTTGTTTAAATATATACATTAGAGTGGACCTAAAATTAGAGTTTTGAGAAAAACTTTGCTCCCCGGGTTTTTTTGTGAAGTTTTGGTCATAAAAAGTCCCCAGCTCCAAGGATTTTGATTTTGCTTTGCAAAAACACGTGCCTGTAAGCACCTCAATTTTCCCATTTAAATAACATGGGAATTTTGACTTTTCAGCTTTCTAATTTTTTAACGTGCTGAAAAAAATTTTTTTAACACTACCAAACAGATAGGAAATGATGTTTAGACATATAAAAACTGATCCCTAAAGTTGTAGAAGTCCCGGAACACTTTGTTTTATCAAAATAAAATTTTTAAAAATCGCAATTTTCTCATTTAAAATACATTATAAATAAAAAACAATGTATTTTAAATGGGAAGATTGCGATTTTAAAAAATTTTATTTTGATAAAACAAAGTGTTCCGGGATTTCTACAATTTTAGGGATCAGTTTTTATATGTCTAAACATCATTTTCTATCTCTTTGGTAGTGTTAAAAAAATTTTTTCAGCATGTTAAAAAATTAGAAAGCTGAAAAGTCAAAATTCCCATGTTATTCAAATGGGAAAATTGAGATGGTTACAGGCACGTGTTTTTATAAAGCAAAATCAAAATCCTTGGAGCTGAGGACTTTTTATGACCAAAACTTTACAAAAAAACCCGGGGAGCAAAGTTTTTCTCAAAACTCTAATTTTAGGTCCATTCTAATATACATATAATATATATTTACCTTTTCTGACGGATATGTTAATGCAAAATCATCTTCTGCTTCTTCTTCTTCTACGCCTACTGGATGGTTATAGCTTGCAGCAACTTCTTCTACAGGCTCTTTTTTGGGAAAATCATCGTCATGTGATTCTCTTTTTATTAAGGTATCATTGATTGCTTCTAATCTGTTCTCCAGGCAGTTTCTTACCCCATCGATGGCAGAGATTATCTGACCAATCATCAGCTGCATCATGTCCGATTGTTCTTTCGTTGCAGCAATTATTTGATTGGCTACAATAATAATATAAAGGAATGAAATTTTTATAAAAGAGCAATAAAACATTTGTATATATATGCTTAAATGAATTAATTAAAATATACCTTTATCTTTCACCTCCAAGTTTTTTTCATGAAGGTGGCTAAAGCGAAATTTCTTTTTTGAAAATGAACTTCGTTTCTCTTCTCTTTTTCCTTCCTCCTCAGATGACACTTTTACAACATCGCTGCTGCGTTTATAAGCTTTGGGTATTGTACCAGCATACTTATTTTCCATAAACTGCTGGGATCCTCTGTTTGGTGTTACAGAACATTTACTTGACGAAGCAACAGGTTCTCCAATAAACTGGCGATTTGAATTATTGAATTCCCTAGTATATTCCATAAACTTCTGGGATTCTCTGTTTGGTGTTGGTACAGTACATTTACTTGTCGAAGCGACAGGTTCTCCAATAAACTGGTGATTTGCATTATTAGATCGACTTGAATCAAATTCTCGTCGCTGCCCTCTTGCTCTATTCTTAAAAAAATCATCTGTTTCCTGATTACTTGGGCTTAACCTTGCTTTAGTGTTAACTGCAACTGAATCATCTTCATCAACATTGTTATTAGTGATTGGAAATCTGCCTTCTAAGATGTCCAGCACTTGTATGTCCAGGTCTGGGAGAGCTTCGTATCGCTCCCCTGTTATGAAGAGATGCCTTCTTTGCCTTACTGCTTTGCAAAGATCTGTCCAAGTCTAAAAAAGAAAAAAGAAATTATGAGGAAGTATATTTATTCTGTTACTTTTGGTATTGTAATATGAAATTAACAAAAAAAATTTACTTTTCTTCAAGACTCAGAGTCTCGTTCTCTTCTTTCTGGCTCAATAAGGTTGAGACGCGCAGTTAGCACGGCCCACATTGAGCTGGTTTCCTGTGGGTTCAGGTTGTTAAGAGCAAACTCCCTATTATTGTACATAAATTTAACAAGTTCTATGAATTGGTTTAACGTAGGCCTGCTCCTGCTACTTTTTGCGCTACCTGATTTTGAACTGCAAAAATAAAATATTATGAATCATTTTTATAAAATTAGTAAAAACTAACTATCTGCAATAACAAATACAAAATTTATAAAATTTAAACATCAAGAAAATAACTTGACATTTTGGAGAAAAATTAATAAAAATAAAGTGAGATTTTTTAGATACTAATAGAACAGAGAAATTAAAATTTAAAAAAAAATTTTAACTAAATTTTTGAAAAAAATAACGGATTTTTAATTTTTCAATCTGGAAGAAATTAAAATACTAAATTTAAAAGTATTTAGAAGTATTTTTATAAAAAATTTAAAATACTAAATTTACATATTTAATACCATTTTGAAAAAAATAAAAAAATATTTAATGTAGGCATTTCTTCAACCATATAAATTTTAAAAAAATAAATAGAAATTTTAATTATCTTGTTATTAATTATTAATATTAAAATAATTATAGAAAATCAATACATTGTACAAAAATCATTATTTATTTCTAAAAAATAAAAGTTCTGAAAAGGTTCTAAGATTGAGAATGAAATATTGATAAGAGTGAAAATAAAAGTTAAAAAAAGTAATAAAAGAAAAAAAATAGAATTTTTAATTTCTTATTATTTATTTATATAAAATTTTTTTAAATATTTAAATGCAACATTTACAAAATAAAAAAAATATATTTATAACTAAAAACTTTTTTAAATTGACATTTAAGTAAATGAATTTACAAAAAAAAAAATTGTTGAACACAGATTTTATAAAAACTAATAATTTTACTAGATTATAACTTATATAAGAACTCACTCAGCCATGATCTTCCTAATATAAATTTAAACAAACTGATAAAATTATTAAAATATTTATTTGAAAATTTTCCAATGTATTTTCTGCAGCGGTGAAACTTTACGAATATTTGATGGCTCGCGCCTTACGGTCTTTTTATATTGCTCGGGTGCTACTACTGAGGTGTTTTCGAACGTTCAGGGCGCTGCTGAAACATGCTCCTTTTCCATAAGAAATCCCTAAGGAGTGAGTGAGAGACGAGAATCTGCACGCGCAAGATTTTTCGTTTCTCACTTACTCCTTCAAGATTTCGTATGGGAAAAGAGCATGCGCAGCGCCCTCAACCGTCCGAAAACACCTCATTTTGGAGAACGGATGCTACGCGACATCGAAAAAGTGGGACAGAGCGAGCGATTTAAAAAATGTGCATCTTTTATACTTGTATTAATAATTTCAAATGCAATTCATGTTTAAATTTTAATTCTTTTAAATATCTTATGCATTTAAAATAAAAAGTATTAAAATTTTTGAGAGTTAAAAAGTGCCTATTAAGATTTTAGAAGAAGAAAAGTTTTGACAAATGGATATCATTGATTTATCTACAGATTAAAATAAAACGTATTTTACCTTTTTAATTTTAAATGTTCTTTTAACTTCTTTTCTTTTATTTGTAATCCTGCTTCTGGTATAATGGCTAACCCAGCCCCCGAAGTTCCAAATATGTCGGTAATTCTTTCGTGAAGATCTTTATAATCTTTTGTTGGAATCAAATTCCCTGTTCTATTGAATTCAGTAATGAACTCTGCTTTGCTTTTCTTTGCTTTTAATCTCAATCTATCCCAGCACTACATAAGTTTTGTAATATGTTTTTGAAATAAATTATTATTGTCAATATTTTTAGTTATTTCAAAATGAAAATAATAGGCATTGCATATAATATAAACTCACAGCTTTCCATGAAGATATAGATTTTATTGCTGGACCCATGTTATTAAGATGGTTTGCCAAAAACTGCCACATTTTGTCATACTTTTCATCTCCTTTTCCACCTAGACTCATAATTTGGCCCCTACAAAATAATCTATGCGTTTCCATGTATATTACAAACTCTTCTACTTGCTCCGCGGACATTCGTTTTTGGTTGAACATATTGAACAAATTCACTATTATAATAATAGTTTATATATCGGCTAATTTTGGTTAACAATACTTTTTTTTTTATGTATTTCGTACAGATTCAATGAATTCAGATTCAAAAGAAGAGATTCGTCAGATTTTTATAATAGCTGAAATAAATTTATTAACATTTAAAACTTAATATTTATCTTATGGTCTAAGCTTATTATGGAAAAATTTTCACTTACGATTATTTTTATGCAACAAATAATGTATATCATTAAAGTGTTAATAATTATTTTATTTATTAAAACTTTTAAAATTATTTTGTGTGTTCACCAAATATTTTACATACTTTAGGTTATGAAAGATTACTGTGTGTATATGCGTCGTCGAGATTACTAAGTTACTGACAAGCGGCGCGGCGCAATGTTAGTAAATAGCAGCTGCAAGGTTGGGTTAGGTGTTACCACGTTAATTTAAAAGTAAAATTAATTTTTTTCCAATGAATAAACTATTTTGAAAAAATGTATAGGCAAAAAACCACCTTGATTATTAGTATTTTTTTAATAATATTATATATATTTTTCTGAAAACAAAAGTACACTGTGTATTATGTAGATTTCTAACACGAGTTTCAAAATGTTTTTTCTTTATTTAGGGCAATAATGACGGCCTCTCAAACTCATTTTTTGTTAAAATTCAAGCGGAAAAAAATACATAAGAACTGTTTTTCTATACGTAAGCAATGTTATTCTATGCTAATAGTCATTATTGTCAAGTAGGGAAAAAAAGAGTATCTAATTTTGTCAAAGGTAAATATTACAAGATAGATGTTATTATAGTTTATAAGACCCAGAATTTTATGATTTAATCTCATGTAAAAATAAATATGATTTTAAAATGTTGTGTATTCTTTTTTGCTTGAAATACTTTAATTTTCAAGCAATTGAAGCAAAATTCAAGTAGAGAAATTTAACGGTGAAAATATCAAAATTTACCCTGGTATTGATATTATTCTTCTTACTATCTGTTTATTCAACTCTGTGATAACTCGATCTTTAATCAAAACCTACATTAAATTTTTATTCTAATAGAAGAATGTTCGTTTTGTTCTTTTTTATTTGCTATTTGTTTACAAATTTTCAAATCTTCAAGTATAATAAAATAGCCCTTATATTTATCTTACTATCATAATAGTAAATCTTTGTGTATTTGATATTAGTTTCAGAAAAAATTTTCATTATTAAATTTTTAAATCATTTAAGATTAGTTAACAGCATTCAAATTTTTTAAAAATGAAACTTGTATTATAATAAGATATCCTATACTGTTATAAAAATAATGTCATAAAATAATGTGCTTTGATAATTATCAAGTCAATGATAATAAATTTATGGTTGTAATAATCAGACCGATATTTGATAATAATTATAAAAACCATAAATTCTTATTATCATTATAGCTTGATAAATATCAAAGCTCATTAAATTATGACATTATTTGTATAACAGTATACAGTATAAAAGTTTCATTTTTGATGCAAAACTTAATACCTTTTAATTTAAGATAATATTAAAAAATTTTAATATTTAAAATAAAACTATACCTATTGCAATCTAATAAAAGCAAATATTTAGAAATTAGTCAAAATATCATTAATATTCCTGTACCTGGCAAAAAAACAAAAATTGGGCAAAAAAATGTAATTCAATAGTCAACAAAATAAAATGTATTTTTAAATTATGATATAGGTAATATATGTTGCATATTGCATATTGCATATATGATAAGGGAAGTAAAAAATTTTTATGAAAAACAAACACGGCCCACACATGGCCCAGAACCATTCTTTTTTTTTGCTCCCTTGGTTAAAAATGTACTATTAATAATAACAATATAGCGACTTTTTTCAAATAATATAATATTCAAAAAATTTTAATTTAACATCGAAAATAAAATATAATAATAATAATAATATGTAAGTATTTTAAAACCAGTAATTTTCATCTGGTCATTAAAAAAAAGATAAAAAAATTTAGAATAAAAAAAAAATTTTTATTTTATTTTTTAAATTTTTGTGAAAAGAAAATTTTTTTTTGATTGCTATAAATCAATCGATGATAAAATAAATAAAAATAAATAAAAATAAATAAAATAAATAAAAAAATAAAAAAATAAATACTTGATTTCGTCTTCATGGCTAAAATTAAAAACCGGTATTATATAATTTAGATCTACCATTGAGATATCTCGATGAGATCAACCCCTATTTATTTTATCTGTTTACTCGAAATTACAAATTACAGCACGCGCACACGCGTAAATATTTTATTAAAAGTCACAGCGGGGTTCACCTTATTGTCTCCAAAACACTTTCTTTTTTTTTTTTTTTGGAAGATCAAAGACTTATAATACCTACCTATAATATACCTCAGTATTATTTTAGAAAATAATTTTTTATTTCAGTTATATCAGTAAAAAAACTATCAGGGATTTAGATAAAAAAAATTCTTTGCAAGTGCATAAAATGCATTTTTTACAATCTTTTACTTCAAAAAAATTCAATTTACACAATAATTAGAACTCTTCAACTTGTTGATTCTTGATTTTTGGTGTATAGACACTTAAGTTAATTAATTAACACTTTAACTGCAGTTAACTGCATGCAGTCAAATTCATTGAAAATTTGCGAGTAATATATATAGTAAATCAATGCTGCCTGCACCTGCTCTTTACAAGTGAATTAAAATTTTATTTAGAAATAATATTAATGTGTACGTATAATGTAAATCTTGTTTATTGTAATTGCCCTTAAATCAAAAAGTCATGCATCAGTTTTAAATATTTTATTTATATTTGAATAAAAAATATTTTGACCAAGAGAGATAGTAAATAATTCACAATTTATTTATTTGAAAATATTTGCAGTATAATAAATAATACACAATTAATTTATTTGTAAATATTATTTATTGGCCCTCTTGGTCAAAAATATTTTTTATTCAAATTTAATTTTTAATTATTGGAAAAAGATTCAACATAAATATTTTATTTGTATTTATTTAATTAAATATAAAACCATTTATGACCAATGAGATGCCCGCATCTAAAATGCATGCGTTATTTTTTCCTCTAAAATAGCTGTTACGTGATAGAATTAAAAAAAAATAAATAAATTTAGGGGTCATATACATTATACAATATTCTTGTAAAATATTTAAATTAAAATATATATTTAATAACATAATGTTGTCGACAAATTTTTAAATAAAAAAGTATACTTTACACACGCGTCTTATAATATTAAGATATTTTATCTTATAATATTAGGATATTTGTATACCTTTACTTTAATAATACATACCTATATAAAACGGATGTTAGCTTTTGTCAAAGATACTATCTTTGGCTTTTTATAAAATAAAAATAAATAGAAAATTTATTAGGTCTTTGTATTATTTATTTTTAAATATATTCTCACGCGCGTCCAAAATAAGTAAGAAAAATTTTTCCAAAAAAATATTTAAGTGTTTTCTAAATAAATAGCATGATATTTTAATTAAACTTTATTTAACTACCTTTTTTTTTTAAAAATAAATATAGATTATTTTTACCCCATGTTGTGCTGACCATCAATGTTCAAAAGATTTTCTATTGAAATTGTCCCAGAAATTCTATTATAAAAATAATATTGTTTAAATTTTTTTGGGAATCCCAAAAAAAATAATATGATCACAAAATCTTAGTAAAATCTTAGTATATTAACAATTTTTAACAACATTTCTCGATTTTTTTTTGTGAATTCGCAAGAAAAATTGATAATTTACAATTTTTTTCTCGAAAATTTACAAAAAATAGTTGTGAATTTACAAATTTTTTTGTAAATTCAAAAAAAAAAAAAAAATCAAAAATTTTGGAATTTTTCGATAATATATTAAATTTAGTTAATTTACGATTTTTATCGAATATTTACAAATTTTTTTGAAAATTTATTAATTTTTCGAAAGTATTCTATTTTTTTTTTGTTAATCTAAGAAAGTTACTTTTTACAGCGTGTATTAAAGAAAATTATTTATAAGAAAAAACTTATGACCGGTTTGTGTAACTACACAACCAACGAGCATGGAACATGTTCACTAATAACTAACACTGATAATAAAGTATCTATTCTGTTCATAATATCAATATTTATATCCAAGTATTTCTGCACTAAAGTTCTTTAGAGACTTCTGCACCAAAGGTCTTTAGGGACTTCTGCACCCTAGGTACTTCTGCACCAAAGGTCTTTAGGGACTTCTGCACCATAGGTCCCTAGGTACTTCTGCACCAATGCTCCCTAGGTACTTCTGGACCAAAGGTCTTTAGAGACTTCTGCACCCTAGGTACTTCTGCACCAAAGGTCTTTAGGGACTTCTGCACCATAGGTCCCTAGGTACTTCTGCACCAATGCTCCCTAGGTACTTCTGCACCAAAGGTCCCTAAATCGAAAATATTCTAAGTCCCATTTGACCCCCCCCCCCCCTTAAAAAGGACAAATTTGACCCCCCCCCCCCCCCCTTAATTTTCCAGTTCTGAAGTACCCCCCCTCCCTATAAACATGTTCCATGTTAATATATTTTTGTTTATTAGACATACACGAATCCTATGTGTATACAAAAATGTCCATCTACAAAATTTTATAATTTTGAATTAACTTTTTTTTTATTAACCATTAAAAATTAAATTATGTTATTAAATAATGGTTAATAGAAAAAAAGATACAAAATTATAAAATATTTTACATGGACTTTTCTTTTTTATAGGCACAGGCGCGTAGCCAGGGAAGGAGCTTGCCCCCCCCCCCCCACCCTCCACAAAAAAATTAAATATGAAAAATGTTAAAAAAAAAAAATTATATTTGGGTGGTTCCAGTACTTTTCGTACAGATTAGGGCGCACTCATGTCACCGATTGAGCTCAAATTTTAGGGTATAGTTTGGGGTAATAAAAAAGTCCCTCAGCCAAATTTTTAGTCTTCTAGCACCTCATGGGGCCGAAATATGGCCGTTTAAAGGTCCAAAAATAGCCTGATTTGGCCAATTTTCAAAATTACGACCATTTCTTTGAATTTACTTCAAATTTCATCTTACTGGTCGCATTTTAACCGCTAAAGAGTCTACATTTCGTAAAAAAAATTTTTAGCCAATTCCATGGAAAATTCAGAATAAATTATTTATGCCCTGTTAATATGCATAAAATGGTATCAATTTTAGCCAGACCAATGTCAATAATTTTTATGGATTTGAGGAATATTACAAATTTCAAAACAAAAAAAACCATGAGTAAATTTTGAAACAGATTTAATTGAATGCACAATAATTTTCTTTTGTGCAAAAAGTCTCTTATTAGGTTTTTTTGTATTAAAAATTAATAAAAATAATATTTTTTAGGGTTCAAGGTCAATTATCATATAAACAATTATTTTTCAAAAGCAATAAATAAACCAAACTTTATCATTGATTTGCATAACGAAGGTGTTAACCCGTGTTAACCACTTGATGGATAAAATTTTGGGAGGCGGTTTGTTTACAAGCAAAACCTGCTTGTTTTTTTTTTACTAGAACTGGCTCTTAAATCATAAAACATAAATAATAACCTCCGCTAGCAAATAAGGACAATTTCATTTTAACAATAGGCAAACTTGAATGAATTAGTTGAATTAAATTAGGTCAGAGAAATCAGTTGAATTTGAAATACTCAAATTTTTATATTTTATTATTAAAGAAATGTTTCCCTTTTACAAAAAAATATTGTTATTTGAAACCATCTAAATGTAAATTTCATAATTATTAATTTTATTTAGATTTTCTTTACTGCTATTAAATTAAAATTAAAATTTTTAATAATAAACATTTTAAAAAAAAATTCAAGTGTATATAGCTACATATTTTATTGCGCGCGAATATTTTTTCATCTTCTTTTTGCAGAGAAGCCGTTTATAGCATAATGGAATTAAGCTGCCTAACAGGAATCGGTGGTACTGGAATCTTTTTTGTATTGCTATCATTGTCTGCTGCACGTGCAAAGGAAAAATATTTCCAAAAAGATACCAGTACCAACCGATTCAAGTTTCTAGTACCTAATATGAATTTTTGGCCAATATTCAAGTTTGCCTTGGCTCAATTTACTCAAATTTATAGTAAGAAAATTTAAGTGAATTTCATGTCAAAAATTTCTCTATACTTTATCCTTATAAATAAAGCTACAAAATAGTAAAAAATTATTTTTTTTCCAAATTTTTTAAATCAATTGTCCAAAAAAAGCCCAAAAATTAATACTTGCGTCATTTTAAGCAAAAAAATAATATCTCTTGTTTTTTTAGCTAATTATGGGAGACTAAAGCCCTTGTTGCTGGGAAGTCACGATGCAGAATACAAACCCATTAAAATAATAAGTGCATTTTTTGAACTACCAAATAAAATACTAACATTTATTTTTTTTCAAGGGGCGGTCCACTCAGACCACAGTGATTGTGCGCCTGGTGTGCGTCTGGAGTGCGAACAGTGTGCGACCAGTGTGCGCCAAATTTGTGAATCATTCTGGAAGCGCTGCTAATGCTTCAAATTGATTTAATAGGAAGGGAACAATTTGTTTTATCAAAAAAACCTCCCGCGCACCCTCTTTTTAATCTTATAAGGCTTTTGTAGGACTTCCGAAAGATGCAAATATTTTTATTTTATTTATAAGATTAAAAAGAGAGTGCGCGGGAGGTTTTTTTTTGATAAAACATGTTGTTCCCTACCTATTAAATCAATTTGAAGTATTAGCAGCGCTTCCAGAATGATTCGCAAATTTGGCGCACACTGGTCGCACTCCAGGCGCACACCAGGCGAACAATTACTGTGCTCTGAGTGGACCGCCCCTTGTTTTTTTTTTAATTACATTAAAATAAATTTTTTAAATGGGATGTTCAAAATATATATGTAATTTGAAAAGATTTTTTCGTAATTTTTTTAATGTGTATAAATATGTTTTAATAAATGAAGGTCTGAAGAAGTTCTCGTCAAATTGAGAACGAAATATTGACAAGAGAGAAAATCAAAGTTTTTTGAATTTTCCCTTATAATTTCTCCAGCAAGGTTGATTTAAACTCAACTAAAGTAAAAATGCGTCAACTTTAGACTATATTGGGGCTTTAAAAATAAAAAAAAAAAAAAATAATTTTCTTCTGAAGAAAAAGTAAAATTTCTCAAAAATTAAACATATTCAATTCTCTCTGTTTAAGAGTTTCTTTGATTTTTCTTCAAGACATTTAATAAGTGATTATAGGTAGAGTATAGTTCAAGTTAAAAAAAAAAAACCCATTTCAAATAAGGTGCGTTATGAGTTGCATATATGGCTCATTATCGTTTTTTTTGCAAAAGTGAAGCACGTTCCTGAGTACCAGATGCATTAATTAAAAAAATTTTTTTTTTTTAATTTCAATAAGTTTTTGATGGTACACCATAAAAATCAACATAATTTAATGTTTTAACTACTATAAAACATAAAAATATAGCAAAAAAGCCTTTACCGTTCCCTGTCACAAAAGAGATTCCTATACTTTGAGTATCTGTCACTCACACCTATCAATTAATTTTTAAAAATTTTTATTTGGGGATTACTTGCTGTATCATAAGGTTAAACTTTTTCCATACAGAAAAAATTTAAACTTACTTTTCTTAATTATTACAAGGGTGAGAAGGTGTGTCACACGATTTTACAAAATGTGTACGTAAAACGTATTTTATTTATATTAAATTTGATTTCTCTTCATAAAAACATTTTTAAAACCTCTAAATCGCATAAATGACAACTTAAATACATAAAAAATAAATTCTCACACCAAGAGCACTTTAAGAGATCGTTAAATAGGAAAACAAAATCATTTATTAATTATAATTATTAAGTTCAGAAATCACGAAGGGACAAAAAAAAAGCCTTTACCGTACCCCAATGGATCTCCGATTAAGAAGCGTTGTAATTAAAATATAAAAAACTTAGCAAGTTTCAATCATAAAAATACTTTACTTTCCAAACGGAAAAGTTTTTTTGTTCATTTGTCTACGAATTATTTTGATTTTCCTATAAAAAAGCCTTTACCGTTCCTGCCTTTACCGTTCCTCTTTTTTGATAAAATTATTAAATATTTTTAAAATTTACTTCCAAAACTCGTTTTTTTAGTACGAATTATTCAAAAATATATGATATTGTTCTCTAAAACACATAAAGCCTAGATTCATATATTAAGGCCGTATGTAACGATTTTGGTTTTTAATGGTTTTAAGCGGTTTTTACCTTATAATTATCAAGAAACATAATAAATTGATGTAAAAGGTTCGTTATGGTGATTTTTATGCAATACTGAATAACTATTGGTGAAAAAAGTCTAAAAAGCCTTGTTTGGACTTTAAAAAAGGAATTTTTTATTTTTTTTTTTTGAATAAGCTATTTTTTCAAAAAAAATGAAAACGAGCCATATAAGGGTGAATTTAGATGGGCTTCTTATCTTCCTACTTCTTATGCATTTTAGCCCGCTAAAATTTGAATTTAATTTCTTTTTTTGCGAAAATTGCATCATAAAATTAAAATATATTGTTAAAAAATGTTTTGCAAAGTGTAGCCTTAAAACAACAATAAAAGCATAATTTTTTATTAATAATGACAAATAAAATCATTTATTTAAAATTACTTAAACACATAACCTAACTTTCTGCTATTCTGTTAATTACGTTAAAACTTATAAAAAAATTAATTTTAATGATTTATTTGATTAATTATTAACTTAAAATTAAATAATAAACATTTTTCTATGGGAAAATTAGGAAAATTGGAAAATTTAATAAAACTAGTTTAAATTTTAGCGCTAAAAAGCATAAGAAGTAGGAAGATAAGAAGCCCATCTAAATTCACCCTAAAAGACATATTTATTAACAATGAAAAAAATCCCTAAGCTTGAATAAATAAAATTGGGCTTAGAATTCTAAAAATTTTATTCTACCACAAGTTTTTTTATAATCTTTAATACTTTAAATTGTATAAGCAGTCCTTCAAAACATTCTTAAGTTTTTTAACATATACGATCTTTTATGGTCAAACCTCAAACCCAAACTATTAATGTTAAGAAATTAGTAGAAAAAAAATTAAAATAATTTTTAATATTTAATTAAATTAATCTTATTATTGTTAAATAATTTGGGATCAATATTTTCGATAACAGTCGAATCCCAAGTTATATATTATATAAGTAAATATCAAGATAGTAAACTAAAAATATTTAAAACAAGCGCCCTATATACTTCCAAGTCTTTTGAAAGATGGGCAGTAGTATGTACATCAAAAAATGAAGTTTAAAAATTGCGCCACAAAATCATATGACTTACATGAGTTACATTTTGTTTATAGGTACATAACCTATAAAATAGTGAATATTAGGAGAGATAACACGTGTTTTGAATAGTGTTTGATATTTTTTATTTTCATATTACTAAGTTATTAAATGTATTATATAATTTTTGTTTAAATTCTAAGCCATCCTAAATCTGGACTATTAAATTACAACCTTTCTCATTTTTGTTTAATTACAAGATTAAATTGGAGAAATTTATTAAAACGTAAGCAATATATTACTTTATTATTAATCTTATTTCTTAAAAAAAGCATTATAAAACATAAAAGTTTGTTTATTTTAGAGAAGTACATTTTTAAGGAGATTAGATTAAATGCTGTGTGTATTTTGTACGTCCAAATTTTCTAATTAAGTTATAAACTTTGTAATGGCTTTACCATTTTTTGGAGTTTTGGAGCTTTTTGAAGCTGAAGAAGAAGCAAGACAAAGAAATATAAGGCAGATGCGTATAGATAGAAGAATATTAAGGGACTTTAGAAATCCTTTTCACTTAGAAGAGGAATATTTTCGAAGAACTTATAGGTAGAATATACATATTAAATTATAAACATGATTTTAAATGAAATAAATAGTTGTCTTGCATTATTTAAATTAAGTATCCATTATTTTATTTCAGGATTTCTACGTATTTAGCACTTAATCTAGCAGTGTTTTTTTTAAGGAAATTTTAGAACTGCACAAATAACAAAAAGGGGAGGGGAAATGGAAAAAAGAGAGGGGAATACTAATTTTGATTATTTATTTACAAAATATTATCTCTTTAAATTTTGAAAAAGTACCTCAAAAATTACTTTTTATTAAATTTATTGAACATGTAAATGGGTCAATATTTGTGAAGTGCATACAGTTTAGTTTTTCGAGTCTCAGAATGTATTCCAAAGTATGTTTGGTCGAAAGTATATATAAAAAAAATAATTTTTCTGTACTGCGGCCCGAAAGTACGTATTTCCCAAAGACGCGCTTTCTCGCCACAGTCGCAGAAAAATTTGGTACAATCCTCGGCCATAAACAAAGAATGACCCAAATCGCAGTTTACCAATTTACGTGCAATTTGGGCCATTCTTTATTTTTCTGGCCTAGGACCGTAATATACTATTTTCCCAATTTTTAGCTTCTTAGAGCCAAAAATTTTTTTTAGAGTCTAAAATTGAAAAATAGCGATTTCAGAGAAACTCAATAGCTTCTTAGAGCCAAAAATTTTTTTTAGAGTCTAAAATTGAAAAATAGCGATTTCAGAGAAACTCAATCTAGTAAATTTACTTTATAATAGACTCATTGGATTCAGAGAAACTCAAATACCCGTACACTTGCAAGTATTATTAACCATTAGGTTCTTGGCTTCAGGAACCTATCAGTGGGATTTAGCCCACTTTGTTGGGGCATCCTGTAAGTCAGACAACTGTTAGTAAATACATTAATAGAGTTATAAGAGCTTTGGATCTTTAAGAGATGACTTAATAAAATTTCCCAATACAGCAGAAGAACGACAAAGAATAAGTGAAAGGTAAAAATGAAATTGTTAATATGTGTGAACGTACTTGATTTAAATATTTTTATGATTTAGCTTCAGAAGAACGATTCGAATTAATAAAATTATTGGCTTAATTGACTGTTTTGTGGTGAAATTTAAAAGGCCCAAAGATAACGAAGAAAATTATTTTCATTATAAACATAAACATTCAATGAATGTAACAAGTAGTAAGTGTCGATTAATTACTCTACTTTTATAAAATTAAATATTTCAAAAATAACAATGTCAATAAAATTTTTCAGGTTAGTGACAATGAGTATATTATAAGAAGCTTGAGAATATGTCCAGGTAGCAATAATGACAAGCATATTTGGAATTTCAGTGATGCAAAAATGTACATGCATTATCTCAGGGAAAACAACGAAATTGTGGAGCAGGAAGGAAGATTATATTTAATTGGTAATAAATATTAACCTCTCGAAAGATGTGACTGTATGTAGAAAAAAATTTTTAAATATAAAAAATTATTTTTAGGTGATAGTGGGTACAATCCAGAAATTGGGGTTATTGACACCGATAGTACTAGCACCTGATAACTCACCAGAATCAATTTACACTCAAGAAATAGTACAAACTAGGTGCATGGTGGAGAGGGCTTTTCGGCATCTTATCAAATGCTTGTAGAAGCATCTCTAGGCAGCGTACTTTATGCTATAAACCTGAGAAAGTTGCACTTATAATTCAAGCTGCTTGTCTTTTTCACAATTATAGAAAATTGAATGGGTAATTAATAATTATTCTACAAATTTTTATTCTATAATAAATTTTAACCAGTTAACGATTAATTTTTTAGAATACCAGATGAAAATAATTTGATCAATTTATTTCATGTAAATCAAAACTTTGAACATGAGCAAGTTGAAGCCCCAGGTATACAAGAAAGAGAATATGTTTTAAATACTTATTATCGCTGAGATTAATTATCAGTGTAATAGAGACTTTCAAGGACTGATTAATTATAAATTGATATCTTAGAATTATTTAAAAATTGAAATGAAAATTATTAAAATTTTTATTGAAATTCTATTGTGACAAAGAATATTAAATAAGTATTAGATGCTTTTTTTTTTTTAATTTAAAATTTGTTAAGCAATGCATATTAATGTGTTTTATATAATAAATTAAAAATCAAAATTTATTGAATAGAAAACTTAAATATTGTAATACAACATGGGTCTACTTATATATAATTTTAATTATTTTAATTAAAATAAATAATAAAAAATATTGTTTTATAAATATATATGATCCATGTCAAAATTGTTACTTTGTTAATTGTTACTTTACCTTACGAATCCTAATATTTTTTAAATATTTACTTTATTTTTTACAAAAAAAAGAGAGAAATGAAATCTAAAAGAAAATTACTTTACAATTATAATTAATAAAAATCAAAAAATAAAACAACATGATCATAAAAAAAAGGTATACATTTTTTAAAGAATAAATTTACTTTATTTGAGTAAGAATAATTCTTAAAATTAAAAAAATCAGATATGCATAATTAATATAAAAAAATAAAATAAAAAAAAAACTTAAGAAAATTACTATTTAATACTATACCACAGTATATGTATACATATATTAAACATAGAATTTAAGTTTTTTAATTTAAAACTTTTTTCTTATTTTATTTTATTTATAAAATTTTTATTTTTATTTTCATTTACCTACACGGCGAGGCTGCTTTGCTTGAATTTTATTTTCTGCTTGAATTTTTCAAGCATTTGCTTGAATTTTTCAAGCAAATGCTTGAATATTCAAGCAAACTGCTTGAAAATTCAAGCAAATTGCTTTAAAATTAAAGCAAATGCTTGAAAATTCAAGCAAAATGCTTGAAATTTCAAGCAATTCAAGCAACTGCTTGAATTTTCAAGCAAAGCAGCCTGGCCGTGTACTTAATTTACTAAATTTAAAATTTTTATTTAATTGCACATTCTCAAAAAAATAAGAAACATTCAACCTTATATTCATTATAAACTTATGTCTCTTAATATATGTATGTTTAAATACAAGTGAATTGTTCACCTATATCACTTAGTTGGGGGGAAAAAAAATCCCGACTACGATTTAGTCTTTATCATGCTATTTCCTTGGTATATCTGAATTTATGCGTCTATCGATGGATTTTAAGGTTATGTTAGCAATAAATATATCGAAAATTATACTAACATTTTTAAAAACATTTATGTGCGCATGCGCATTACTGCTTTATATATGATAGGTTGAGTTTATAACACTCTAATACCAACGATAACTTTACACAATCAGGCCCCAGTGCATAACTGTGTTATACACAGTTTCAATGTCTCAGGCAGGAAAGTATATTGTGTTCATAAAGATATCTAATGCATGTTGTTTTTTCCTATCACATGCAGGGATATATAGCATATCTCCATTAGGCAGCTTCTACAATAAGCCACATACACAAATATACGCTGCATATACATCGGCAAATTGTGTGTATGGCCAACCTTCAGGTAACTGCGCCCTCTATTTTTCTACATTAATTATTGTAGACTTTTTACCTGCCGGTAAGGAAGATTTTAAAATTTGGTTGGCCATACATAAATATGCCGATGTATATGCAGCGCATATTTGTATATGTGGCTTATTGTAGAAGCTGCCTTACATTCGTAATATTACTCCAATTAACTACATTTTTCCAGGGGCGTATCCAGAAATTGGTTTTGGAGGGGGCGATTTGAAATTTTTGGTCAGGCGCCCCAAAAATAGTCTTACGGCGCCCTAAAATTTTTTTCAAATTAGCCCAAAACTAACACATTCCACAATTGTTCATTTCTGGAGGATTTTTGTCCAAGTTTGCCCTTAATTTAGCCTTTATTCAATGGTGTATAGTATATGTATATTAGAGTGGACCTAAAATTGCAGTTTTAAAAAAAACTTGGCTTCCCGGGTTTTTTCGTGAAATTTTGGTCATAAAAAGTCCCCAGCTCCAAGGATTTTGCTTTTACTTTTCAAAAAAGCATGCCTTAGAGCACCTCAATTTTCCCATTTAAATAACATGGGAATTTTGACTTTCCAGCTTTCTAATTTTTTACAGCGCTTGCAGAATGTTTTGAAAAGCTGGTATTCGATGAAAAGTACTATTTAAATATATAAAAAACGATACACAACCTCAAGTAGCTAAAAAAAATATTTCTAAAGCGGCTTTACCGATAATAAACGTAAAAAAATGCTCCATTTAAATTACATGAAGCTATGCTATTTTAATGGGGATTTTTTTTTACATTTATTACCCATAAAAACGATTTAAAAATATTTTTTTGGCTACTTAAGGTTGGGTAACGTTTTTTATATATTTAAATAGTACTTTCCATCGATTAGCAGCTTTTCAAAACATTTTGCAAGCTTTGTAAAAAATTAGAAAGCTGAAAAGTAAAAATTCCCATATTATTTAAATGGGAAAATTGAGATGCTTACAGGCACACTTTTTTTAAATAAATCCAAACAATATACTTCCAAGATTACGAAAAAAAAAATCTAACTTAAAAATCATAGCTGCGTCCTAAACTCATAAATTTTTTTTTGAATGCTAAAAAAAATGTTTATATGATAAAGCAATTAAAATAATATTACTATTATGAACATGTATATTATATCCCTTTTCTGGTCAATTTCAACTACAATTTTATTACTTCACAACATATCAAAATCTATTTCTGAGAACAAGCACATATAAATTTCACTATATTTCTTTAAACATCCGCCATATGACAAATAAAATTTAAAAAAAAAATTTCAATTTCTATTTACTAGACATTAAATTTTTTTTGTGGGATCATAATATACCATCTAAAATAATTTTTTTTTTTTTTTTTTTTGTTAATCTTCCTAAATCTTGGACCCTGATTATAAAAAGATATCAAAGTTTTTTAATATTTAAAATATTTTTCATAATAAATTAAACGCAAGTATCGCAAATACGAATTTTGCGCCCTTATATATTTGGCGCCCCAGGCCTTTGGAGGGGGCGATCGCCCCCTTCGCCCCCCCCCCCTGGCTACGCCCCTGTTTTCATTAATAGTAATTATTCGTTGACCAATTACTCAATTACTTTGTGTAATGGTTAATGGACAAAAAATGATTAACCATTACCAATTGCCAAAACACCAATGGTTAATGAACCATTACAAAAAGTAAGAAGACGTTACATTACCTATTATTTGCCTATTTTATTGAAAATACTAGTTTTCCAATTTATTTTAAGCAAAGTCAAAATTTATCTCAGTTTACTTAGGTGTTGTATTTTATATTTAATATTTAATTTTTATATTTTATATTTTATATTTAATTTTTTGGATAAATTATTAAGTTATTATAATATAGATATTATAACTTATTTTTAAGTTATTGTTCTTATCGATTTAAATCCAATGTATGAAGGTGTAGAACAGATCCAATAATTAACATTTTTATTAAAGCATAAAATTAATAAGCCGTGTTTCTATAAGATTTTTGCTTGGATTTTTGTTTTTATGATGCTATGATTTAAAGTCCAAAAAATTAAAGAATTATCTGAATCGCATGTAAATTGGGGCTTTTTTTCGGACAAGGGTCGTATATGATTTTTCTTTCGTGTGGATTAACTCGAAAATGAGGACCCTACACTATGAAAAATATAGAGTAATGCCAAGCTATGCGAAGTTGACGCAACCTAAGCGCGAAGGTAAATACGGCGAAGCGAATATTTACTTGAATCAACTTGAACAGTGACTTGACGGGAGATCCCGTGATTCAATTGAAAGCAAGCTTCTTTCAGCAAAATATTAGCTTGATACAAAAAATGTGATTGCGCTAATTTAAGCTAATTCGAATTTGTTATATCCAAATATAACATTGAAATAAATTCAAGCTTATCTTAGACATAAAAAAAAATATAGTACAAGCCCGTAAATATAATATACTCCCTGATTTAAGGAGTTATAACTCCCTGAAATTTCTGTCATCTCCTCGAATACCTTCGGGATGAAAATGGACCGTATGAGGGAAAACTGATATTCTGGAGACGAAATTTTAAATTTTTCATCCTAAACAATTTTCCAATTTTCCAATATGGCGGACCAAAAAACATGAAAATAGAAACTTTCTACATTACCTGGGGGTTTTTGGGGTCGAGAAAAACGTTTTTATAAATGAAAATTTTAATTTTTTTGCTTCAGCATATTTTCCAATTTTCCAAGATAGCGGACCAAAAAACATGAAAATAGAAACTTTCTACATTACCTGGGGATTTTCGGGGTCGAGAAAAACGTTTTTATACATAAAAATTTTAATTTTTTTGTCCCAGCATATTTTCCAAATTCTTCAAGATGGCGGACCAAAAAACATGTAAATAAAAACTTCATAAAAACGATTTTCTCAACCTCTAAACCCCTTGGCAATGAAAAGAGCTTATTCTAAAATGTTTTTTGGTCCGCAATATTGAAAAATTGGAAAATATGCTGGGGCAAAAAAATTTCAATTTTCATTCATAAAAACGTTTTTCTACACCTCGAAAACCCCCTGGCAATGTAAAAAGCTTATTCTGAAATGTTTTTTGGTCCGCCATATTGGAAAATTGGAAAATATGCTGGGGCAAAAAAATTAAAATTTTCATGTATAAAAACGTTTTTCTCGACCCCGAAAACCTCCAGGTAATGTAGAAAATTTTTATTTTCATGTTTTTTGGTCCGCCATCTTGGAAAATTTGAAAATATGCTGGGGCAAAAAAATTCCAATTTTCATTCATAAAAACGTTTTTCTCGACCTCGAAAACCCCCTGGCAATGTAAAAAGTTTATTCTGAAATGTTTTTTGGTCCGCCATATTGGAAAATTAGAAAATATGCTGGGGCAAAAAAATTAAAATTTTCATTAATAGAAACGTTTTTGTCGACCTCGAAAACCCCCAGGTAATGTAGAAAGTTTCTATTTTCATGTTTTTAGGTCAGCCATCTTGGAAAATTTGAAAATATGCTGGGGCAAAAAAATTCCAATTTTCATTCATAAAAACGTTTTTCTCGACCTCGAAAACCCCCTGGCAATGTAAAAAGTTTATTCTGAAATGTTTTTTGGTCCGCCATATTGGAAAATTAGAAAATATGCTGGGGCAAAAAAATTAAAATTTTCATTAATAGAAACGTTTTTGTCGACCTCGAAAACCCCCAGGTAATGTAGAAAGTTTCTATTTTCATGTTTTTAGGTCAGCCATCTTGGAAAATTGGAAAATTGTTTTGGATGAAAAATTAAAAATTTTTCCTCCAGAATATCAGTTTTCCCTCGTACGGTCCATTTTGATCCCGTAGGTATTCGAGGAGATGATAGAAATTTCAGGGAGTTATAACTAATACGTGAGTCAAATATATAGTTACCGGATTCAGCCTAATATTAAGTTGACCTGAGTCTAAAAGACAGCTATTTTAACAAATATACGTCAGCTGAGTCAAGGTTGGGATGCATTGATTTAACCCCGTTAACTTGAATCAAGGGATTATTCACTTTCGGGGACTTAATGGGTACGAAGTTAATATTAACTTCTTAAAATTTTATTATTTTTTATAGTGTAGAGTCCGAAAATGCCTTAAACACCCTTAAAATACACAAAGCACCCTTTTTTACCGAAAACTTTTGTATTTAATAGTGAAAAGCTTACATATTCTTTTTTTTCAGGTGGAAAAGATCATTTATAATTCATTTATGATAAAAAAATGAACTTCAAACGATGTTTTACAAATAAACCCCTATTTTAGGGTCTAGCACTCTTTAGGGTATAAGCACATATAAGGAGAGTTCACTACCTTTTGAACACCAAATTACATGAAATGGTTACGGATGAGTGTATTATGTTGAAAAAACATGCCGACTACCCTCCGTTCATTCTAATAGGCCTTGTGGGCCTAGAAACACAAGGCTCAATGTTGTAAAATAAGTTTTTTTTGGAAATTTTCAATTTAACGCTAAAACCTCACACGATAACTAAAACACTACTGGTTGTTACCATTTTTTTAGTGTAAGTATCACCTTTTAAGCCCCATGAACCCCAATTTTTTATATAAGAATAAATCTATTCGATACCTTGAGCTAACAATTTTTGGCGAGGTTCATCAGTACGTATACTATAATATATAGCCTTTTCGTAAATAACCATGTATATTTTGTAGTAAAAAAATTCACTAATTCTTTCACCACTATTTAATCAAATTTTCATTTTTGGCTAAAAATTGCCAATTTTTAAATTGCTGCAAAATTTTTAATTTCTGACGAAAATGGGTTTTATGGATTTTTAAAAATTTTCACAAGCTTTAAGTTTTTAAAATTTCTTTACTCTTAAAGGTAGACTCTTTTCAATTATTTTTTAACGAGATATGATAATTTGATGTCACAGACCAATTTTATGATTTTTTAAAAAAGCTTACTTATCAACTTATCAGAAATTATAAAAAATAAGAGCCAATCAAATCGGGGGCATTTTATTCCATGTTAGATTTGCTATCAGAAATAATAAAAAATTATAGCAAATTCAGGTGGGTGCATTTTTCGTATATTGAAATTTCTATTAAAAATACTAAGATCAGAAATAGCTATCAGAAAAAAATAAGAGCAAACCTAGTTGAAGGCATTTAAATTTAGTAAATTTACGATTTTTCTCAAATACTACCAGACGAATTTTCGAAATATCTCTTATGATCTGCGCTGATCTTTTTAGATCTCCGGAGATCTGAAGTGATCGCAAATTTCAGGTGATTTCTTTAGTTCTCTGGAGATCTCCGGAAATCACTTTTGATCTCTGGAGATTACTGAAGATTAAAATAGATCTAAAGTGATCTCCAGAGATCACTGAGGTAAAAAAAAAAAGTTAGAAAAATTTAGAAAGAATATTTAGAATCATTAAGCAAAGTTGTAAAACGATAAACTTGATTGTTTTACCTTATTTTTTGACTTTATTTAAATTTAAAAAATGCTACTATTAGTTATTTTACTAAAACCTGATGCAAAAATCAAAAAGTGCAGCAATAACTTTACTAATTTTTACAATAAAAATAATTATTGGAATCGTCTCAATAAGAAATATAATTAGGTAAATGAATAAAAAAAATTAGTTATTTGATCATTAATAATTTTAATAAATATGCCTCAAAAATTTTTTACCAGACCTAAGTTTCCAAAAAATTTTTACTCGTCTTTTTATTATTATCTGTTTAGCAGATATTATAATTTAAAGTCAGAGTCCCATTTTTAGGGTTTTTTACAAAAAGTCAATTTTAATCATTATCTTTAAAATGGGATATCTTAGAAACTATTTAATGAAAAAAGACGAAAATTGGTATCCTTATGTAAAATTTTTCGATGAATCCGAATTTTCAATCAAAATTTTTTTTGAACTGCGCATGCGCGAGAAAATTTTTTTGCTTTGCCTTTTCTAGCTTATATACCTCAGCTGCAGACAGCTCAATTTTCGTCCTGTTGGTCTCAAATTTTAAGTTTTTTCATATTCTTTCAACATATAAAATCATTTTTTTGGGTAAATTTATTTTAAAAGCACTAAAATTGAAAAACAGCGACTATTAAAAAATTCTTTTTTCACAAATTTTAAATTTCCCGCCAAGTCACGTGACCAAAATAAAAATCTGACTTGATTTTTGCTTCAGGTTTTAGTAAAATAACTAATAGTAGCATTTTTTAAATTTAAATAAAGTCAAAAAATAAGGTAAAACAATCAAGTTTATCGTTTTACAACTTTGCTTAATGATTCTAAATATTTTTTCTAAATTTTTCTAACTTTTTTTTTTACCTCAGTGATCTCTGGAGATCACTTTAGATCTATTTTAATCTCCAGTAATCTCCAGAGATCAAAAGTGATTTCCGGAGATCTTCGGAGATCTCCAGAGAACTAAAGAAATCACCTGAAATTTGCGTTCACTTCAGATCTCCGGAGATCTAAAAAGATCAGCGGAGATCCTAAGAGATATTTCGAAAATTCTTCGGGAAATTTTTCAAAAATATACTATTTTTTTGTTAATTTAAGAGAATTACTTTACAGTGCTTGAAAATTTCTTATCAATATGAATTCCAGTTACAATAGATAAATCGGAATTTCTTAAGCACGAAAAATTTACTATCATGATGATCAGAAAAATATTATTTGTTACTGGATAAATAATGAGAAAAAATTTTTACTTTTTTTTAAATTCAAATCTTTGAAATTGAGAAATAAATGATAATGATGGTCTAAGAACTAAAACTTCCATATAAAAAATTCAGGTACTACACCTAAAAAAAAAATGAATGGTGTTTTTTCATTTTCTAATGCAAAACATTTCGAGAGAAAAATTTTCAACAAATAAAATTTCAGATACGAGAAATTAGATAAAACTGATTTTTCTAAAACTTGTTGTTCCATATCTTCACTCAGACTTTTCATTATTTATAATGAGTTATTAGTTATAAAATCTTACCATCTTTTTCCACACTATTCTCTAGATCTGCTTTTGATAAAGTAACATCTAAATTATTATTAGATTCTTCAGAAACTGCGGAGGGCACTGCTTTCAGCTCTGCAAATCAATGATAAAATAATTTTTAAAAAAATATTGGTTTTTGATTACCAAAGTTATGATTTTTGAATTAATATTTTTTGCTATGTCAATTAAATATATAAATTAATATTAAATTAATTCTCAAATTAATTAAATCAAATTAACAAACTGAGTTAAAAATAAATTGTAAGGTTGTCAAATAAATTAAATAAAGGAGAAAATATTTAATGTTCTATTTATTTCATTAATTCTTATCTTCATTGTAATATGGTTGAATTTGATAATAAGTTTTAACAGGAGTACTACACTTTGAATCTGAAAATCGAGAGGAGAGGGATTCAATTGTGTCCAATGTAAGGGCAACGAATATATACACGGTCTTTGCATCTTTGAGTGCTGGACGTAGTATTTTTGAACACAAATGACAAAAAAAAATGTGGATTGGAATTCTTATACACTAACACTATATATATATCGTAGTATAAGTGAAGGCGAAATGCGGAAATGTTTCATTGATACTAACCTATGAATTTAATTTTTTTTCATGTGACTTTGAAAATAGCACGTCCAGTATCCTCGCCAGTGCCCAAAGGCCGTGTACATATTATTCGTTGGTAAGGAGGTTGGTCAAATAGAATTTAAAATAATTTCGAATAACTACTTACAAGGGGAGTGTAAGAGTTGGATCTGCCAGATGATTGAGTCCACTTAGCAGAGAGTTTTTTTATGTAAAAAAAATATTCCCCAAAATCTAATTCTATTCGAAAATCTTTTTTAAACATGAGTTATAGATATTTCTTTATAAATTTTTGAACAATTTTAGCGTTTATTAACATGGGTCATGTTCATTGGATGGGGTATTTGAAAAAGTCTGGCTCGGAAGGGTGGAGGTAAAAAAGTGACGTTTTTAGGGGGGGGGGGGTTCAATCAAAAAAAGATCTGGACCTCTCGAATTTTTGAAATATTTTCCAGAAAAATGGCCTCAGAATGTTCGGGTGAAAAAAAATCTGTTGAAAAATTATTCTTCGATTTCTGTAAAAAAAGTTATGACTGTAAGTTATGACTTAAGTTATTACTTAACTTTAAGTTATGACTGTAACTTTATTAGGAGAGAAGGGGCAGCAATAATTGCATTAAAAAAATAAGATTTTTATTTTTAAGGCCGTTTTTAGACGTTTAATTAGTGCATTAAAAATTATTTTAAATTAATTAAATTTTAACTGCAGGTTCTATAACCCATTAACTTCACGGGAGCGTTAGAATTTTCAAAAAATATTAACCCGTCTTAAATGACAAATAACGAAGTCGCTAGACGGAAAATAGGTAAAAATTTAAAATTAAATCAAAATTTAAATTTAAATTAGTTCCCTTTTTTAAAGAAACTTTTTTTTACTAATTTTTCAGTTCTACTTGCGCGTTAAGAATCCTAAATAAAAAAAAAAAACAGTCTATTAAAGCTATAGTGAAAAATACCTAAATATCCTATTTATTAATATTGAGACTCATTGCTCCGAGTCCAGGAGGCTTTTGAGATTAAATTAAAGTTATGGGGAGTGTTTCTTGAACATAACAAAAACTTCTGCCAAATGGGATCCAGGACTAGCAGATTAAACTCATAAACTCTCTTTGCTAGAATAATCCGAATTTAGAGACTTAGAATAATTTAGATTTATAAACGAAAATGAAATCCTGATATCTAAATTTAAAAACAATTATTTTAAAAAACGCTTAAAAATATAAATAAATACATGCAGTGAAAAAAGAAAGAATTTTAATCCGTGGAATACTTGAAAATTATTAGCACAAAAAATCATGAAAGTAAAAAAAATTGCTTCCAGCGGTAACTGTGACCCTGGAAGCAGTCTAACCGGTTTGTGCATGCACAATTAAGTTAACTTAAATACAAGGAGCACGTTTACTTCAGCTAAGTAATAACTGCTCGCTTCGCTTCTTTTTCGGTAAAATAGTTAATCTATAAAAATATTTTTGGTGTTTTAGTTGCGCAGTACAAAAAACAGAATAGTTAATCGGCTGGTAACCAGCTAACTGTAATAAAAGATGATTTCCTATGCTTCAAAAGTAAACACCACAAGATCAGGTGTAATTTTTGAATCCACAGAAATAGGTAAAACACGAAAATAAATATTTACAGGAAGTTATTTTCCGGTAATTTCAAAGTAAAATATCCCGAAAACTTTGTTTGAGTTTGTGGTCCAAATTATGTTATCAGCAGGATATTTTTATTCTGCCCATGAGGCCGTAAAGCGTTTTTGGATATCAGATAAAATAAATTCAAGAGATTTTTTTAAGATACAACATTATGAGCATACCCGATAATAATTACTTGATAGAATACCTTAACTCTTCGACATGACCACGCATTGTATCTTTTATTATAGTTTAATCTAATAATCAAAATCAAGTAAATGATTCAAGGTTGGTTCCATACAGAGCCCCGATCAAAACAGTAGGTGGCTTGCCACCTTTATGTCACGCGGCCCGTTGATTTCCCACCTTCGGGCCACCACCGAGCCATGTCACAAAAGAGGGCGCGCCACCATTCTGTTTTGATCGGGGCGCTTTCAATTCACAGTTCTAAATCTGTAGTTATATATTTACAGGTTTGAGATAACTTCGAAGTTAACCGCTACGTCTGGAATCAGCCTAATAATCCTCGAAATCACAACAAAGACAAAAATATACCAGTTACAAAATCAATGTTACCAGTAATTTTCCAGAAATATATCGAAATTGTCTAAAATGTATGTTTATCATTCTGCATCGTTCTGGATAGCTCTGAATAGCTTTGATACCGCAAAAAAAAATTATTTTTTGAAAATTAGATATCATAACATATTTTCAAGATAATAAATCAAAATGGATATAGAATGTCGAATTAGAGTGAAAACTATCCTCAAAAAACATTAACCAGACATATTTGACCACCCAACCTCGATTTTCAGATTCACTAAGTACAACTGCTTAAAAAAATGTCCCATTTCAACAGCAGATTTCTCCAACGGAAAAAGCAAACACTCAGGATTATAATATACTTGTAAATGTACAAAATCAACGAAAAATTGTATTAAAAAACGCTAAGCATTAAGAGCTTTGATGCACCATCCAAATGATCAAAAAACTAAAAAGATTTTCATTGTAGTTGAATTTGTTTTAAGATTGTAAAATATTACGCTAAAGACGTACCTTTTTGTAATTTTTCTTTTTCATTTTTTAATGTTGTATTTTCCTCTGTTAGCATAACTATTTCTTCTCTGAAGCTGTCAAGTTGTTCTTTATAAATTGTAGCTGTAATTATATTAATTAAAAATTTAAAACAAAATTAACTGAATATGTAAATATATTTATTTATTTATTTATTTATTTATTTCAACCAGAAAATGAGTAAAATACAATCTTCCCAAAAGAGATTATTAAAAGTCTGTGCTTGCGAACTGGCAGGACATTATTAAGTAAAATAATTGAAATATAATATTTACAAATATATATAAATAGATTTCTATATTAAAGTAGGCAAAAAAAATTCACGTTGGGTAGTGCTTAAACGTCGAGTCCAAAACTGACCTGTGGCAAGTATTAACTAAATCAGATGACATATTGCCTTTGAACTTTTGATTATAATAGCATTAAAGCATTCAGAACAAGAAATAGACGCAGATACCACTTATGGACTTTAGAGTTGTAAAGAAAATGGTAACAGATAATTCTGAATGACTTGGGCACCTGATCACATTACTTTGCGACCCAGAATTTGGTGATTTATTACTTTAAAAAGGCTCAAAATACTTGAAAACATCTAAGTCCATTAAAGTTTGGAAGATTTCGGAACCAAACAACCCCAAGTGATCTGGACACCTGATCACATTACTTTATAAAACTGGTCGCAAAGGATTGGGAAAGTGAGTTTGTGTAGCTACTTTGATTAGCCAGGTTGTTTTGCTAGTTTGATTTGCTATTTTGTTGAGTCAGTTTGTTTTGTTACTTTAATTATCCATCTTGCTTAGCCCATTTATTTAGCCAGCTTGATTAACAATTTTCTTAAGCCAGCTTACTAAGCTATTTTATCAAGCCAGTTTAAGAAGCGACTTTGCTTAGCCATTTTGTTAAGCAAATTTGTTTACCCAGCTTGTTTAGCCAGTTTAATTAGCCACTTTGATTAGTCATCTTTCTAAGCCAATTTGTGCAGCCAGTTTTATTATTATCCACTTTGTCTAGCCATTGTGTAAACCCAATTTATTTAGCAAAAAAGTTAGATTGACCATATTGTTAACCCAGCTTGTTTAGCCACATTGATTAGCCATCTTGTCAAGCTATTTTAATTAGCTAGTTTGTTTATTGATCCCAATAGAAGTTTTTATAATATATGCTTGAACAAAAGGATTGCTGATCAAACTTGCTTATCAAACATAAACAACAAGCTTACTGATTGGGGTCACTAATCAAGCTTGAACAAAAAGCTTGATGATCGAACTTGCCGATCAAACTTGAACAAAAAGCACAAACTCGATCAGCAAGTTTATAGTTCAAATTTTATCTACAAGCCTATTGTTCAAGCTTGTTTAGCGATCTCTATCTGCAAGCTTGTTGTTCAAACTTTATCATCTACGTCAATCAGCAAGCTTGTTGTTCAAGTATGATCAACAAGCTGGATTAGCAAGCTTCCAAAATTTAAAGGACTCAGATGTTTCCAAGTTGTTTGATAATCGATCACCAAATTTTGACTCTGTTTCTTTTAGTTAATAAAAAATAAAAAAAAATAATAAAAAAAAAAAAAAAATAAGTAAAATACTAGAGTTGCTGGTGGAACACTGTTGAGCCTTCGTAGCCTTTTACACAGCCTTGCTACTCCGGCGAACTCGAGCGCTCGTAGCCTTTCACTTAGCTTTGCTACTCCGGCGAGCTTGGGCACTCTTGGCCTTTTACATAGCTTTGCCACGCCTGTCGGTTGTTCCTGCACTCTTTCGAGCTCGAGCACTCTTAGCCTTTTACATAGCCTTGCCACTGTGGCGAGCTCGGGCGCTCTTGGCCTTTTAAACAGCTTTGCCACGCTTTCAAATTGTTCCTGCACTCTGGCGAACTCGGCCAGCCGTAGTCTTTCACATAGCCTTGCCACGCAAGCTTTGCGGTTCCTTCGCTAATGCCTTGGCTCCCTTTGCTCATGCGGCAGTGGCACTTCCTTTGCTATTGCCTTGGCTCCCTTTGCTCTTACGGCAGTGGCACTTCCTTTGCTATTACCTTGACTCCCTTTGCTCTTGCGGCAGTGGCATTTCCTTCGCTATTGCCTTGGCTCCCTTTGCTCTTGCGCCAGTAGCATTTCCTTTGCTATTGCCTTAGCTCCTTTTGCTTTAGCAGCTATCGCAAAATTTATAACGGTTTTTTCGCGCGCGCGCCAATCAGCAAGCGCGACTAAGGCGGGGGAGGTCTATAAATATAACCGCTATATTGGCTGGAGCAGCATTCGCTGTTCTGACTTCAGCCTCGACGCTGCGAATTTGACGCTTTGCTTTTTTGACTGCGCTTGGTGTACTTGTTGCTGGTGTGGATCTTGGACGCTTGGCTTGCTGTTTGACTGCTCTTGGTGAAATTTGTGTGTGGATTTGGACTTCCTTTTCCAACATTGGAATAGCTCGTAAGCTATTATTGGTATCTCGCTTGGTGCGATTTCCGAGCTCGTAGGCTCGAAGAGGTGGTTTAACAGTTCCTGGCCAGGAGACATCGCCTGAGCACGAGTTGCTCGACTTTGGGATTTTCACTGTGAGTTTTTACTTTTAATTTTGTGTGATTGTGTATGAGAGTTTGTTTTTCATTTTGCGTGTTTGGACATTGCGTGTTTGTGAATTTATTATTTTTAGCGCGTGGCTGAGGTCACGCATCGATTTTACAAAAAAAACCAAACGGCCCTTTTTAGGGCCACCTCTTACGTAAGACAAAAGAACAACAATAATTCATAAGGCTTCTTTAAATTTAACAGACTCGCAAAGTAATAAGATCAGGTGTCTAGGTTATTCGAAATTGTTCGCTACCACAATCTTCCGATATTTAATGATCAGCAAATTATGCTTTCGAGGTAATGGATCACCAAATTCTGGGTCACAAGGTAATATGATTAGGTTCCTAAGTCATTCAAAACTGTCTGTTACCATGTCCTTTACAAGTCTAATGTCCCCAAGTGGTATTATCTGCGTTTATTTTTGGTTTTGAACGCTTTAACGCTAATAAAATCATTGGTAATATTCATTGATAAAAAATAAAATTAATAAATTATTTTTTTCTTTTTCTTTAACTTATAGCTTTAGATTAGATATTTTCAGCGAAAAGAAGATAGTTATGAACCCCTAGGAGTGAAAATTATACCTAAAATTTTGTTTAAAGCCCCTAAAAGGCTGTACCTCTAAAACGGGTAGTTTTCGCAGTTTTAGGGGTGATCAACATTTTTTTGGGGTATTTTTCATTTCTAGGCGTTTAAAGTTATTTGATTTTTATTTATTATATTAATTGCCAAGCCAGAGGTGGTTTAACCCCTGTATTGGCCTGGTTTTAAACCTTATATATGTACTACATTAACGGATAATGTCTATTATGGCTTTTTGACATAAACAAAAAACATTTTTACATTTTTACTTACACATAAAGGATTATAGGATTATTTTGAGTTGTTAAACCGTTTTTAACAAAAAAATAGCAACAGCTACTCTCTAAAAAGTGTGTTTTTCGTGAATTTAGGGGTGTTACACATTTTTGAGTTCTGGTGCCATAATTGTTGTAACGAAATTTTTTAAAATTTTTAACAAAAATTGAAATATCTCGAGACTATCGAAAAAATTTTTCATCACACTTTGTAGTTTTCGATTCGGCACTAATTTTTACATATTCTCTGAAATTTTTATGCAAAACGGAGGTATCTTTAAAATTTTATCAAATATTTTTGAAGCTGGTAAACAAAATTTTTTTCATTTTTTTATTTTTTATGGTATTTTTAATAATTTATCTATGTGTCTATGTATTTTATCATGAGGCTCAAACCAACGAAAGAAATTAAATAAAACTGCAGTGTTAACATAAAGTTAAAATAAAAAACGCTGCCAAGTGATTGGCACTATGGTTCCTCATCAACAATAGCAAAATATTTATAATGGTCTATTTTATCTAATAAAAATGATGTTTTTTTAATTTTTTTATATGAAAAATATTCACAAAAAAAAATTTGAAAAATTACGTATCAGATGGAAAAAATCCTTTAAAAACAATAATTCTAGATATTAGTACTTTCATAGAAATAAATTAAGTACTACATCCAAAAAGAAAAAAAACTATTGTGTTTTTTTAATTTCTTTATACAAAAAATTTTGAAAAAAAAAATTTACAAAAATTACGTATCAGATGGAGAATTCCTTTAAAAGCGATAATTCTAGATATTAGAACTTAAATAGAAATAAATTAAGTACTAAGTCCAAAAAGAAAAAAAATAATGTGTTTTTTTAATCTTTTTATACAAAAAATTTTGAAAAAAAAAATTTCTAAAAATTACAGATCAAATGGAGAAATCCTTTAAAAACGATGATTCTGGATATTAGAACTTTCCTAGAAATAAATTAGGTATTACGTCCAAAAAGAAAAAAAATTATTGTATTTTTTAAATTTTTTTATTAAAAAAATTTTGAAAAAAAAAAATATCGAAAAATTACGTATCACATGAAATAATCATTTAAAAACGATAATTCTAAATATTCGTACTTTCGTAGAAAAACATTAAGTACTACATCCTAAAAAAAAAAAAAAATTGGCATTTTTTATATTTTTTGGCGGCAAAAATTTTGAGAAAAAAATTTTCAAAAAATTAAGTATCAGGTCCAAAAAATTACTTTTATAGAGGTTCTTAAAACTAGTACTTCCATGGAAGCAAATTACGTACTACGTTTAAGAAACAAAAAAAAATTGGTGTTTTTTGTATTTTTTTATGAAAAAAATTTTGGGAAAAAAATTTTCAAAAAATTAAGTATCAGATTCGAGATATCGAGTAAAACCCATACTTTCAAATATAAGTACTTTCGTGGAAATAAATGAGGTATTACATCCAAATTAAAAAAAAAAAAAAGTACCTCGAGCTTTTTTGGTGAAAAAAAATTTTGAAAAAAAAATTAGGTCTTAATGTCGTGTTGGCTGTGAAATATCACCGGTTACAGTCCAACATACATACATACATACATACACACACACACACACACATACAGACTTTTTTTAAAAACCGGTTTTTTAGCTTCCTGGGGTCTCAAAACGTGCTTATATGCCAAAATATCGAAAATCAAAATTTCACCTATCACAAAGGTTCCTCTATGAGGAACCAAAAATTTTTTGAAAAAAAATGTAATTCTCTGAAAATTTGGTTATTAAGTGAAATATCTGAAAAATTTGATAAAATGGTATTATTTTATTCAGTCAATTCTAGAACCATCTATATGTACATATCTGAATACTATATCTTAATACTATATATATCTGAAAATTTATTTGTCTGTTTGTTTGTTTGTTTGTTTGTTTGTTTGTACCCTAATGACTCAAGAACCACCGAACCGATTGGCATGAAATCGGCGTCAAAATTAAGAAAAAAAAATGCGGGTGATATAGGCCCTATATTTTCTGATTAGCTATCGTAGTTTTTGAGATATTTAATTTTTAGTATTTTTTAACTTGATAACATTTTTTAAAAATTTTATCAAAAATTGAAATATCTCGAGACTATCGAAAAATTTTGCAATCGCACTTCACAGTTAATTTATATTCTATATTAAAATGTAATTTATGCGTACTTAGTTAAATTTTTAAAACGTACGTTTCTTTAAAATTAAAAAAAAAAAAATTGATGGAGTTAAAATAATGTTTGGTTTTTAAAAATAATTATAATAAAAAATAAGACAAATTCAAGAAATTAATGATATAATATAATTTTTTTCGTTAAAAAACGTTAATATTAGTTTTAATTACATTTTCTACGATATTTAAAATTTTTTTAAAAATTAAAATATAGGAAAAACGCTGCCAAATTATTGGCACTACAGTTCTTTAAGCAATGCAAATATTCATATGAGTTAAAATTTTTTACTATATATTATATATATTCAACTAAAATTTTGGGGTGATAAAAAAGTCCCTCAGCCAAAGTTTTAGTCCTCTAGAACCTCATGGGCCCAAAATATGTCTGTTTAAAGGTCCAAAAATAGCCTGATTTTGCCCATTTTCAAAATTACGCCATTCCTTTGAATTTACTACAAATTTTATCTTATTGGTCACATTTGAACTGGTAAAAGATCTACATTAAGAAAAAAATTTTAGCTTATTTCAAGGCGTTAATTTTTTTTGGCATGGATATAAATATTTTGGACAATAACAACATGATAATAATAAAAAATAAGTAACAACAACACCGGGAATAGATCAGGGGGGGCGAAGGCCCCCCCCCTATCACCTATGCTAGTACTATATATATTTAAAAATTTATTTGTCTGTCTGTCTGTCTGTCTGTACCCTAATGACTTAAGTACCGCCGAACCAAAACCTATAATTTTTCATTAATGTTTCACCTACGCAGTACGCTGCTATGAATAGTTCGAATGTGTTTGCATAATTATAAATTTGTAGTGAAACAAAATTTTTTTAAGCTACAGAAAAATATCGAAGTAAATGTGAACAGGAGGGACTGAGCCTCATCTGAAAAATCTGAACGTGTTTGCATAATTATAAATATGCAGTGATTTTTTGAAGCAACACAAATAGAAGTCAATGCGATACAGGGGGGGGGAGCCCCCCTCAAACTTTTGCTAGTATATATATGGCTCGTTTTCATTTTTTTTGAAAAAATAGCTTTCACCAATAGTTATTCAGTGTTGCATAAAAATCTCCATAACGAACCTTTTACATCAATTTATTACGTTTTTTCATACAATTATAAGGTAAAAACAGCTTAAGGGCAAGTCAGATCCCATTACCGACTTTTCATCGTTTTGCTGCAGAAAATTGAATTTTTCTCCGAATAACTGCCGATAATCAAAATTATAAAAAAAGGAAAACATTATAAAATGGTTTATAAATACAATAGTAGATTTGATGTATTATTTTGCAGATTCATATGCAAAAATTTTTGTTTGAAAAAATAAATCCGAGCAAGATCAAATTTTCCAAACAAAAATTTAACAAATAAGTCTACAAAAAAGTATTTAAAACGGTGCCAATCGAGTTTTTGAAAATTTTAAGCGAATTATTTTTTATTTACAAAAGTAATGTTCATTAGTGGGTTATGACGATAAGAGTAACATGACAATTTCTAGTACTGACTGCGACTTTTAGTGTCCTCGATTTTATTTTCTAAACACTCCCTATGAGGACACTTAAATTTTATGCAAGGATGTGTTAGTAATTATGTATAGTGTGGTGTATATATGCACTAAAATCATATGAGATTGTGTTAGTACAGGATATGCCATACTATACTGTATAGTATAAAACTAATATAAGGAACACGTGTAAATATTAACTCTGTGCATTAAAAAAAATTTTTATTAAATAAATAAATACAACTTTTAAATCATTCTGAATGGTTTAGTAAAATATTTTATTCCTAAAAACTAGTATCTTTAAAAATAAGGATTTATTAAAATATGCAGCTTTTCGTATATTAATCTGTGAAATAATTTTATTATGCGTTCTTTATTGTGTTCGAAAAAAATGTTAATATTTTATATGCATATCATATTTATATAATTATACAGATTTGTTTTAGTATTGGCATGTTCCTGGCATGTTCAGTTTATAAATTATTGACAAATCTTGTATATATATTTTTAGGCACGATCACCCTATGTATGCAATACATAGATGAAATCGTGCCTTATAAGTTTGTCAGGTCAAAAAACGGAAAAGTTTCTAAATTGTGTAATTCGTGGAGAAATTTGGTCCCCAGGTCATTCCGATGCCTCTAAATGCTTATATTGCCTTGGTGTGTGTAGGGATGTATATGTTCGAGAAAGTGTACCCTCAAGATCTCAGAACCTACTCGATGAATCAAAAATCCCTTAGACTACATTTTTTGAAACCAGATCTAGTTGCAGGGTTTTCAATTTCAAGTGATTTCATCAAGTCCTTGCAGAGAAATGTCCAAAAAACTGGTTTAAAATACCTAAAAATGAATTAAAAATAGTAGATTTTTGGAACAACTCGATGAATAAAAAACTGATTTCCGTTACCTAAAAATGAACTAAAAATAGTAAACTTCTGGAACAACTCGATGAATAAAAAATCCCTTAGACCAAATTTTTTAAAATCAGATCTAGTTTCATGGTTTCCAATTTCAAATGATTTCATCGAGTCCTTGCAGAGAAATGTCCAAAAAACTGATTTCCGTTACCTAAAAATGAACTAAAAATAGTAAACTTCTGGAACAACTCGATGAATAAAAAATCCCTTAGACCAAATTTTTTTAAATCAGATCTAGTTTCATGGGTTTCAATTTCAAGTGATTTCATCAAGTCCTTGCAGAGAAATGTCCAAAAAACTGTTTTCCGATAATACCTAAAAATTAACTAAAATTAGTAATTTTCTAGAACAACTCGATGAATAAAAAAGAAGCTTGGTTCAAAGCTTGTTTTACAGCATCTAGTTGTGCTTTCTTCAATTCAACTAAGCTTCATTCTGCTGTTGTCAGCTAATCACAAAAATACTGATTCCTGGTGCCAAAAAATGAACTTAAAAACCCTAAAAAAATAGCAAGTATCAGTAACAAGTAGAGAAATAAAAATAAAATTTAGTACATATACACACTTAAAATATTACTTGAAAGGATAACTTAACAAATGTATTTAGAAACATCATTTTAATCATCACTTGTATAATATGTATTGCCATAAACACAATTCTAATGCTGAAAAATAAAAACAAAGAAATTACCTTCTTTACATAAATTAAAAAAAAATATTAAAACTTTTTATACTTATCGGAATCAAACTTTTGTTTATTTAACTATATATCCACCCAAAGAATTAAAAATAAATCTGAAAAAAATAATAACAAATTTATAAACACAGCCATTAACCTAGCGCAGTCGACTAGCAGACTAACCCTGGACTAACCTAACTACTACTTAAAGTCTTCTAGTTTAAATTTAAGCGCGTAATTTAAAACAACTTTTTAAACTTTTTTTACTATTTTTTTAAAAACGTGGATAAAAATAATAAATAATCTTATATAAATTTGTAAATTTATATTATTATTTGATACGACCTTGATGAACAAACAAATCCTTAGATTCGAAAAACTCACATTTTTGACCGGATATCAGAGGGACACGGGATCGAAACTCGTCTGGAGACATTTTTTTCACAAACTTTTTTTAAATTTTTTTTCATAAAAAATATTATTCTTAACATCATTTCATTACTTAAAAATTTAATTTGCAAAAATTAGATTTTTAAAAAAATATTTAATCAAACAAATTTGTTGATTAAAAAAATTAGCAAAACTACTTGATACGTTAAAATAAAAAAAGTGAAGTCGGTTTGACTCCACGTATCAAAAATGTGAGTTTTTCGAATCTAAGGATTTGTTTGCTCATCAAGGTCGTATCAAATAATAATTAAATAATTTAATAAATGAACGTATAAATATTAAATTTAAATTTATATTATTTTTAATTATTATTTTTATGCAAAATTTTTAAAAAGATGATACAGTAAGTTCTATTAAATTAAGTACTCAAATTTAAACTAATACTTGTTTTTAAGCAGTATTGACTTTTAATTAACTTACAATAAGCATACATTGCTGTTAACAAATTTGTTATTATCTTTTCTCAGATAAAAATTAATATATTAAGGCACGCAGGTAGAATTTGATTTAGGTAATTAAAAAAATGTTAATATATTCTTTTTAAAGAATATGGGAAATTAAAATTATACTTTGATTTTTTTCAGAATTAAGAAAGATTAATATATATTTGAAGATTCAGATATTTTAATCAAATTTAGAAACTTAAATTTTATATTTTCTCAGCATACTTTAGTAAATTATTATAAAAGAATCTTCAGCAAATGATCTTGTTATGGTGAAAAAAAAAATTAGAATAATCAAAACCCTATTATTTTTATTAATGCCGATAAAAACTTTTATTTAAATAATTATTTATGAATACTGTAAATAATAAATAATAGTTTTCAATTTATGAGAATGTGGATCTCATCAAGGTTATTAAAGAGAAAATACTCAATAAATGTGATCGTGCCTGAAATAAAAAAGTCTTAGCTTTTTTATAATTCTTTGCGATTTTTTTATTGTGCATGTACGTAAAATTTTTTCCATTTTTTACTCGTTGCGAGTATAAAAAAGCAATGCATGCTAGATGATATTGCTTTAAAATAAAGTATTTTAATACTTGCATAAATTAAAAAAAATTAATTATTTATTTGGTGCATGGATTAATAAAGACTGATTTGCTTTAATAAAAATATTTTGCAAGTATTTAAAAAAAGGATACTTATGTATTTTTTCTGCAAAATTACTTTTGTTTAAGGGTCGTTTTACCTAAATATGTCGATATTTTAGCTGATTTTCAAGGTAGGATTGTGAACTAACGGATAGATATTAAAAAAAAAAATTTTTTTTGTTTTTTGTGACGTCATTTTTGCGTAAGAGAGGTGTATTTGCGTCTCTGAAAAAAAATAATCCAAAGTTATGTACAGGATATCTTGACTTAGGATAATCTAAAACATACAAAAAAAAAATTGGTAAGACTTAAAACCCGTAATTTCGGGATGACGTCGAGTTTTTTCAAAAAAATTAATTAGGAACAAAATGGCTGCTACACAAAGTTAAAATGAAAAAAAAAGCCTATAATTTTTGGGCAAAAGCAGCTGTAAAAATTTTTTGAGAACATAAAAAAAAAACTCGACGTCATCCCGAAATTAGTGCATTTATTAAGTTGCTTAGTAAATTTAAAGT
>JAKSXM010000127.1:0-30698 GCA_022575985.1 Anagrus nilaparvatae
GAGAGAGATACCCAAAGAAATGTAACAGGAAGGTGTGCGTTTAGTTTTGTTCTTTAAAAAGTTAATCATCCTAAGCGCAATCTTTCTGCGGGATTTTCCATAGTAGTTAAAAATGAGGTTTTACGTTCAAATAATTATATAATTCAATATGTTGATTAATTAAATTTATCGTTATTTTTGAACTAATTTAATACATTTTTTAAGAATAAATCACTTTCTTCAAAATAATTATTTATAATAAAAGTGTTAGTAAATTAATTATTATTAATGAGGAAAACTCGGAGGAAAATAGATATTATTTGCGAAAATTAAAAGAGATTTCATGAAATAAATGAAGTCTTTTGGTAGAGTATAGGTGAAATATCGTTTTATTATGAAAAAATTATAAGAAAAACATAAAAAAGACCATAAAAAAGCTAATTTTAGTTTTAAAATAAAATATTAGATGGTATGATAAAATAAGCAAAAAATAAAACACGATTTCTTTACATAATCGTCAATTGCGAGTGACGCACCCGTAAAAGTTGCCATTTTTTCCGACGGAATTTTGAAAAGTAGTCTTAGACAAAGTTCCCCTGAGCGCGAAAAAAAGGAGTTTTTCCTCTATCCTGAGATATCTCAATTTTTAGACCGTCAAAAAAGCCAAAAATGACGTTTTTCGAAGTTTTGAACCTCAAAATGAGTTCAAAAATAAAAAAAAAAAATTTTTTTTGGTGTATTTTTTCAAAACAAAAATTTTGATACCAACCACGCCCCCAATCGAATGTTTCGGCCCAGAGATATTAATTTTAGTGAAAAACACGTTTCAACCCCCCAGGGGTAACGCAGGGGGGGGGTGGGGGGTGCCGACCCTCGGAATCTTATTTTTTATCATATATCATCAAATTGAGCCCAAAAAATGCGAAAAATATGCTGGGGCCGGAAACCATACCTTATTCCGCAGTAGTCTTTACTAATACTTTGTACATAAACTATTTCTTTTTTGTAAATTTACAGAATTTACATTTAATAGTGTTGGATTTAGTAAATAATTAATTTATTGTTCTTAATTATATATGCTAAATAATAAAAAATTGTTAGCTCAAGATGTGGAATAGATTTATTTATATTTAAAAATTTTATTTTGATAAAACAAAAGTTTTTGATAAAACAAAACAAATTTTTATTAATTAACACGAGTTTGCGTTGTTTAATAAGGATAGATAATAATTAGTTTATATATAATATGAATTAATTAAAGATTTCCAACAGCGACCTGAGAAGAATTATTTGTCAAGGTAAAATCTTAAGATAAATTTTTAGCGCGTGTGTTCTCCAGATACTGCAATTAATTATTACTTTTTTTTTTTTAATTGAGCATTAATTTTTTTGTAGGACTTACCACTAAAATTTGATAAATAAATAATTTTAAATTTATTTTATTAATACCAGCATACAAAAAATTAGTCAATATAACCAAAGTAATGATTTTGTTTACTAAATTATGTTTGTTTAAAAATGACTGTAATTTTTAGTAAAATTTAATAATTTTTTGGTTATACCAAATATTTATTAATTTGTATTTACTAAATTAATAAATTCGTGACATGCTTTTAAACTCAAGTTATCATCTCTTTGGTGTTGCTGAATCAAGGCTGGGTCCCTGCGTAGATAATAATATTATAGATGTCAGATACAGTTGTATCAGGCAAGAACGCAACACTGAAGGTGGTGGTATTATCCTTTTACGTATACGTAGCTTTCTTAAAGCTAAAGTGTTGTCCTGCTCTGATACATCTGCCCCAGGTAAGCAGCTTAAAATGAAGTAGTTAATGTGTATTGTTTGGAATAACCATTCTCCTCCAGTTTTTGTTGTTCTTGTTTATAGACCAACTGACGTTGCTTTAAAACTCTGACCCTACTCTACTTACTAATCTGCGTGACCTATGTTCTGATTTTAGATCAGAATACAGTCTTTTCAGTCTCCTGATTTTGATCTTGCAAATGGCCTAGATTGTCTTAGTAAAAACTTACAACTAGCCATGGACGAACTGTCACCTCCAAAAACAATTAACTCAAAAAACGTAAAGAACCCTGGATAGATGGAAATCTACAGTTTTTAATACATAAGAGAAATGCTACTGAAAAAAAATACTTACATACAAAAAAAACACTTTTAAATGAACTAAAAATGCTTAACTGCTTACACAGAAAATTGAAACAGAATCCATCACAGATAGAAATAATTTTATACACGACCGACTAGATGACGCAATTACTAAACTTCATGGGTTTTCTCCTGACGACCTCAACATCCATTTCTAGTTTAGGTATCTGATAATAAAAACTTGCAAGTGATCGCTGAAATTATTATTTCTGCCTCAGTTAATGATTTTAAATTTTGTGAGGTTTCATTTAATGATGTGGTTTATAGCCGTTGCACATTTGAAGTCACGGGCTACAAGTACTGATGGTATTCCTCACATTGTAATTGCGAAATTTCTACCATCTATTGGTCCTTGTCTTATTCAGTTATTTAATGAGTCCCTTCAATCGGGAATTTTTTCTTTGGCTTGAAAAACTTTCTTCTTCGTTTCGATATAAAAAAAGTCACAATTCCTTCCTCACCATAAGATTTTAGACCTTTAACTTGCCTGTAACCTTATTATGTTTTCCTATTCAATTTTATTTCGTTTCAATGAATATTATTTCAAAATATAATACTTTTTTTTAAGTATGAAGTCATTTCAAAAACAATAATTATTATTAAATACATAATCATTTATTTTTATTTTTAAATTACCCGCTCTTTTCTTATATACCAATCGAATTGCGATTATTAACGACGATGTAATGGCGCTTGCTTTTTTTATAGAGAAAAAAATATAATTAATTTTCCCTTATAGACCAAATATGGAGCTTCATTTAGTAGACAAATTTTATCCTTAATAAGTCTATGGAATTTCCCAACAGGTATTTATGTTTTTTGTGTCGCTGAACACAAATATGGTCAATTTTCCCGCAATAGGAATTTAGAGGTTATATTCTGCGGGTTTTTAATTCAACCTCGGGAATATACCAGGGGGGAGTCCCCCTTCTCAACTCTGCTATTATATAATATTTTTATTAATAAATTTTTTGACATTAATAGAAAACATTAACAGAATATATTTTAAAAAAACAAAAAAAAAATTATCTAAAGTTGCTTATTGTGAGCAACTAGTGCAGTTTAGGTAAAAACAGATTGTATAACATTCATGTTCAGGAACCAAAAAACACATGTAACGGATAAAAATGTTAAGACATAACCTCAAAATTCCTATTTTGGGCAACTGGACCGTTTTCGGTAAAAATGGATTTCATATTCGTATTCAGCGAGGCAACAAACACAAATCCTCATGGGAAAACTTTATAGACGATGAGGGCTGGCCTAGTTTATTATAAAAATTAAATTTTTTTAAATATTGAATAAATTTTTAATTTCTAGCAATTTAAAAAAAAATCAAATTTAACAAAGACAAATAAAAAGTACTTGTAGTTTTAATCGTTTAAAAATATTAAAATAATAAACAGAAAAAAGTATAAATTTTTTTTTTTTGCATTTTCTAACTGTAAAATAATAAATGTTTGTCAAATACATAAATTTCTATGAATTCAATTTCAATCAGTGTCACTAATAAATAACATTAAATTTCAAATAACCGTCACGGTTTTAATCATAAACTTTGTGTATAGATTATATTGAAAATGGCTATCAAAATTGCATATATATGACACCAAACAAATGGAATTTTTAAAGTGGGTGGACTCTCTATTTCTCTATATTAACGTTTTAAAATATTATTTTCTTCGTGTTTTCACTTAACTTTATAGTAACTTGTTTTTATGCATTTTTTTTTTAAACTGGTTTTTTTTTTCATGAGAGCTTTTTTTTCGTGAAATTCTGAATAAATTTATTTTGTATAATTAGAAAGTACTTAACATTTTTTTTATTAAGTCATGTTTAAGGATTTTATGTTTTTTGTACAAATATTTATAAACATACGATTAAAACAAGATTTTTAAATATTAATAGGTCAAAATCGATATTTTTTCTAATTCTAAAATAAAATAAACGTATTCGTTTCCTGTGAATAAATTTTTCGATAACGTTTCATTGACCCGTATAAAAATGACAATAAAACTAAAAATTAAATAAAATAATAATATAAAATTATCTTACAGAAAGAAGAATGAGTGAAGACAGTACAGGCAGTGGTAGCGGTAGTAGTAAAGGAGAAGCAAGTCGTTTACAATTGATTCAGGAAATGCGACAACAGAATTTCGATAGCATCCGATTTGCATCATATCGTACTGCATGTAAACTTAGGTTCATTCAAAAGAAGGTTAATTGTAAGTTATGTTTATCTTTATTATGTTGTATATTAAATTTAATGAGTTTTACAATTTTTTTAACGTTTTTTTTTTTTAATAATAAAAGTCATTTTTATAATACATTTTTTTTTCGTTTAATCTGATTTAATCGTGTTTTTGCATTTTATTTGATTTATATCAAGATTTATATGTTTTTTTTTTGTATGCCAATAATCAATATTCATGAGCAGAAGTTATACTATGGTACACTGTAAAGTTGGTCTGTTTCAATCAAAAGTCTGCGGTTACCCCAAATTTTTTATCCAACCCAAAAGTTTTTTCGAAATTTTCCGAAAATGTTCTGGAGTTATAATTTTTAATTGGAAATTTCTCTCGTTATACGGTCCAGATATTTTCATTTGGTAACGTGAGTTGACGGTAAATTCAAAAAATAATTTAAAAAATATCATTTTTCAATCTAAAGCTGTTAGATATTTAGCTTATCCTACGGATTTTTTTTTTAAAGAGGTGAAAATCGCTCATGAAACAAGAAATTTAAGCTTAATAAAATAAACCTAATACTGTACATTTTAACAATTTGAGCTCAAAGACAAAATTTTTAATGACTTTCTCCAAAGTTTCTCGCGCTTATACAGTCAAAATTAAATTGTGGACCCCAGATTTGAATTTTGCAGAAAATTATCTAAATTTCAAGATAATTTACAAAAAAGGCCGATAACTTGAAAATGGCTGACAAAAATTCAGAATTTGTTATAGAAACCTAAAAAAAGATGGAAGGACTTATTTTTAGTTACATTTTCGGAAAAAAATAGTATCCATCAATTTCCGTAACCCTTCAGTGTAACTTGGTCCCAGTTGGCTTTGAATGTGTATATTTTATTTGTTTTAAAAATCCGGTCACCACTACCTGAATTTTCAGTTACCGCAACCGAGTTTCTTATTGCAGCCACCAGAATTTTGTTTGCAGCAAACGGAATTTTTTTTTTCTTTTAATTTGTTGCGCATGACATGAAACGTAAAGAAAAGTTCCGACAAGAAAAAAAATTTTTTTCGCAAAAAAATTTTGTTTTAAGTCTCATTGTGCAGCAATCGCTGCATTTTAAATAAGTAAATATCATTTCTTTTTTAATTTCCTTTACTTTTCAAGCCATTTGCAATCGTTGAAATGAAAAAAAACCCGGCTGCCGCAACCGGAATTCCGACAGCGGCAACTGGAATTTTTTCGATGAAGGTAACCAAATTTTCTTTTTCTTTTTTTCAGTGTAATTATTCACTATATTTTCTAGTTTTTAAACGTAAAAATATTTCTAGACAATAGCAAGGGAAATTTCCGATTAAAAACTGTGCGTGAAAGCATTTTCAAAAAAATTCATTCTTTACCCAAAACCCTATACTCCAATCACGGGGGGGGGGGGTATTTTTTGTGACCACCACAAGATTTGAACACGAAAATCGGGTCTTTTCTATGAGAAATTGGGGCTTGACCCTTAAATTAGCCAAAACTACCCCTACAAGGGGTATTTTTGCAACTTTTGCTCTAGCCCTAAAAAATTTGATATAATAAGGGTTTTTGGGGTCGCTGATCACGAATATTGAAGTTAAAACTATGAAAAATTACCCCTTCACCCTTAAGGTACCAAGCCAGTGAAATGTGGTGTTTTTTAATGATTTTTTTAAAATTATTTTACTCAAAAAGTATATTTATTGGAGCTTTAAAAATTTACATAGTATTTTATGAAGGTTTAAGCAATACAAAAAAAAAATTTTTTTTCGATGCCCACTATTTGGCTTTAATATAGGTGGCGTTGAAGTTGCGCCTAAAAAAAAAATCTTGCTCCACGGCGGACAGATTATCTCGGGATCGGCTCGACCGATTTTGAAAAAAGTGGTTTTGTTTTATTTGTTTACTATTTTTGTACAGGAATTAACCAGAAAATAAAAAAAAATGCAATAGGAAAAATTTTGACAAGTGTTAAAAAAAAAAAAAAAAATGGACCAACCTTTCTCCCATAAAAAGAGCTATAAATTTTCGAAAATTTTTTTTTTTTTCTGGTTAATTCCTGTACAAAAATAGTAAACAAATAAAACAAAACCACTTTTTTCAAAATCGGTCGAGCCGATCCCGAGATAATCTGTCCGCCGTGGAGCAAGATTTTTTTTTTTAGGCGCAACTTCAACGCCACCTATATTAAAGCCAAATAGTGGGCATCGAAAAAAAAATTTTTTTTTTGTATTGTTTAAACCTTCATAAAATACTATGTAAATTTTTAAAGCTCCAATAAATATACTTTTTGAGTAAAATAATTTTAAAAAAATCATTAAAAAACACCACATTTCACTGGCTTGGTACCTTAAATGGGCCGAAACTACACCTAAAAGGGGTGTTTTTGCAACTTTCACTCTAGCCTTCCAAGATTTGGTCTAAAAGGGTTTTTTAGGTCACTGATAACAAAAATTTAAAAATTTAATTAAAAATTATTAGACCAAATCTTGAAGGGCTAGAGTGAAATTAGCGAAAACACGCCTTTTAAAGGTGAAGGGGTAATTTTTCATAGTTATAACTTCAATATTCGTGATCATCAACCCGAAAACCCCTTATTAGATCAAATCTTGAAGGGCTAGAGGGGCTAGAGCGAAAGTTGAGAAAACACCCCTTTTAAGGGTAGTTTTAGCTAATTTAAGGGTCAAGCCCCAATTTCTCATAGAAAAGACCCCGATTTTCGTGTTCAGCGACCCAAAAAATCTATAGTAGACCAAATCTGGTAGCGGCCACAAACAATACCACCAAAACCGTGATTTGACTGGAGTACTAGCCGATCCGAAAGTTCGGGTAACCGCACCGCCCTGCTGAGCATTATTTGTAGTTACTTATAGCTACTAGTTTAACTACATAAAACCATTTTTATCTCAAATACTCTTATTTATTCTTAAAGGTTTTATTTTAACTATCAAAAGATAATTTTTAGTCTTAAAACTTAATTTTCATTACACAATTCATTCTAAAACCTGTAATTTTTCCTCTAAATTTAAAAAGTAATTTATCAGTATACATAAAATAATTTATAAAATACTTGCATAAAACAATTTAATAAAATTGAATTATTTAGAAACATTGCAAGAATTTTAATGAAGCAAATAAAAAAAAAAAATAAAAAAAATAAAACGTGACAGTAAATATTATTTTATTGAATTTTTATATTTCATTTAGTTATTATAGAATAGCCGCGCGCCCAGCGCGCGCAGAATAATTACTTTTTTAAATTATTTCTTTATAAAATTAATTTATTTCAAATAAAATTTTAAATACCCAAATCTGTTATAAAATATTTTATTCTGGAGATGTATTCCTATGCTGATAAAAAATTCTAATATTTTTATTACTCTCAGGCAAAAGCCTTCACAATACAATAATTATCCATTTTATTCTTGTTTACGTTATTTTGTCATACCTATATACATAAAAAATTTATTTTTCTGTACAGTAGCCACGAAAGTACGATTTACGGCCCTTGTCCATAAATAAAGAATGTCCCAAATCACAGTTTACCATCCTCGGCGTCGCCTCGGAAGGTACTTTACGTGCGACTTGGGACATTCTTTACTTTTTTGAACACGAGCCGTAAATATACTATTTCTAGTTTGCGGACCAAAAACACGTATTCCCGAGCGTATTCCCCACACTGCGCGTCCGGCAAAGACGTGTTTTCTCGCCATAGCCGCTGAAAAATATTATACGATCCTCAGCCATAAACAAAGATTGACCCAAATAGTATTTTACCATCCTAGGCTTCGCCTCAGAACGTAATTTACGTGCAATTTGGGCCATGCTTTATTTTTCTGGCCTAGGATCGTAATATACTATTGGGTCTTATTATCAAAAGACGGTTTTCATTGTTCGTTTTTTTTTCTCCATTGAAAAATAGATTTTAAAGATCATTTTTTGCTCAGCTATTCCAATTTTTATTCAAAAGACCTGCTTTAATTAAACTTCATCTCGAAAATCGAATCTATGACTCCTACATTTTCAAAAAGCTAATTTAAGGAACTTCAAAATTTACTTGTCTTTTTTAAATCCCATGATTTGACTTTACCCTAAATATAAATCATTTTAAATTATTATATCATTTCTCTCATAAATCCAATATTATTCTGAAACGAGTTTTGAAAATTATATTACCTTTAATCGATATTATTTCAAGTAATTAAGCCCAAATTAGTCTAAGTCCCTAACTTGAAATTATTTTATTTCCCTGAACTCAAATTATTTTAAGGCCCAATAACAATTTATTCTAGTTCTATAAACCCAAACTATTTTAAGTTCCTAAATTAAACTCATTTTAAGTAGCTAAACCCTTTATTATTTTTTTTTCCGAATTAAATTACTTTAATTCCCTAAAATCAAATTATTCTAAGTCATTAAACCTAATTTATTCTAATTCCCTGTGTCTGGATTATTTTAAGGGCGCTCTATCCACCACCGGGTGTTTTTTGCGAAGTATATTTGTAACTAAAATATTTTAACCATATATTTATTTATAATAAGTTTTTAATGAAAGAATCAATACTTTTCAGTATTTAGTACAAGAATATAAAAAAAAAATTAAAAATGTTTATTTGTTTAAACAAATACGACCTGTTAAATTTTTGAAATTTTTGGGTCGTAAAAGCCTGAGTTCCCAGATCTGGGCTACTTGGATCAAAATTCTGCTTGGCTCATATTGAAGATCATTCAATTCTATGTGGAGGTATAATTTTTCGCTAAACCTCTTCAGTAATGAGTTACAGCTAATTGTTTATAAAAAAAAAGTTAAAAATGCTCTACAATTTATAAAAAAATAGGTATAACTGAATACTGAAAAGGTTTAGCGAAAAATTTCCCACGATACCTCCACCTAGAATTGAATGGTCTTCAATATGCGCCAAGCAGAATTTTGATCCAAGTAGCCCAGATCTGGGAACTCAGGCTTTTATGACCCAAAAATTTCAAAAATTTAACAGGTCGTATTTGTTTAAACAAATAAACATTTATAATTTTTTTTTTTTATATTCTTGTACTAAATACTGAAAAGTATTGGTTCTTTCATTAAAAAATTATTATAAATAAATGTATGGTTAAAATATTTTAGTTACAAATATGCCGCGCAAAAAACACCCAGTGGTGGACAGAGCGCCCTTAAGTGCCTAAATCAAAATTCTTCTGAGTCCATTTAAATATTCCTCCTTTAATAGGGCATATTTAACCTGTTCTACCTCCGTAAATACCCAGTTTTACCAAGTGTCTCTCACAATAAAAACACGTCTCATGTTCTTAAATTTAAATTCTATCTTAAGGTTTAAAGGGTTCGCAAGAAAATAAACAGTTAAAAATTTTTCTTCTCTTTAGTAAGAGAAGTTAAGAAAACTAAGAGTTTTTTTGCCATTACTGACGGAAAAAAATAATATACGACCCTTGGCAATAAAAAAATATGCCTCGAAATGTAGTTTACCATCCTGGACTTTTCTATAGGTAAAAATAATTTCAGATTTGATTATTAATTAATTCAATTAACAACTATCTATTAATTGTTTGAAAATTTATTCATTTAATTTTTTTTTCATAATAATAAATTTTTTGACATTTAAAAAATAATTTTTTATTCTTCGTTCTACCTATAAGCCGCATTTTTAATTTTCTTTCGAAAATAAATATGCGAAAATTTAGTATTCTTATAAATTTAATATAAATAAAACAAATTTAAATTTTAACCTCTTTTTCTCTTGGGTACCTTTCCTGTGTATAAACAAAATAAATAACATATAACCTTTAATTTCATTTATTTACAACAATTTTTAATAACCATAGGGTTAAAATAGTCTTTAAATTTTAATAATCAAATTAAATTATTATATTTTTTATCTTTAAAATTATAATAAATTATTTTTATATATAAAATTCATAATAAATTACAATTTTTTTAAATTAATTCAAATATAATCGAGTATAATCGATTTTAATCCAGCCAATCAGAAGGCGAATAAAATCTGTGAATAGAACAACTTCACATCATCCATCTATTTTCAATAAAGGGACAATTAAAAAATATATATATAAATAAACAATTACAATAAATTGCAAAATTTAAATTAATTAATAAAAATATTTTAGTTTAATTATATTACTTATATAATTATAAATACAATATATATTAATATATAATATAAATAAATTAATTTTAATAGTTTTTAAATGCAATTTATTTAAATTGATTTAATTTTACATACCTTTATGTATTAGATAGACATTTAATTAAGATTGAAATTTTATTATATAATTGAAACTTTTATAAGTATATAGCATTGAGAGAAAAATTATTATTTTTTTACTTAAGTTTTAATTAAAATTTATATATATGCATAATAAATTAATTATTCCATAATTATTGCTAATTAACTATCAATCAGTGTCTGAACTGTTTGTGAAGCCGAGTTGCTTCTATAACTTGCAAAACAGGTTGTGTTAGTTAAAAAAACATCCCCTATACCCTCGGGGGATATTTATTATTTACCTGAATGGGCCTCATGGGTCTTAAAATTATACCCCTTAGCACGTTTTTATGATATAAGATTGTATAAGATAGTGTTTTTAAGCCATCTTCTAAATAACGCAGCTACCTTTTAAGTCATTTAAGTCAACTGTACAAAATTTTTAAGGCCTATAAAACCTCTTTTGGTCAAAAATTATAAATATTGCAGCAATTTAAAAATTGGTCGTTTTTGGTCAAATATGACCATATTATGGTTAAATAACTATAACGATAAGAGAAATACTGATCAAAAATTCGGTTTACGGAGGTTAAAAGGTGATATTTGCACTAAAAAAAGTGAGACCAACCGGAAGGTATTTGTTTGACTTGCAAGATAGCAGCGTCCTTAGAATATAGCCTAGAACCCTGCTAGGGTGTCTAATTTCCATGCCCAGGAGGCGCATTCAGGTAAACTGAGGGTATGGAGGATGTTTTTTTAACTACCACAACCTGTCCTGAAAGTCAGAAGCAAATCAGCTTCCCAAACAGTTGACACTTCCCTTGTAAGTTTTATATACTACTTTATTGTTTATTATAATATAAATTTTTTTCATGATCAGAAGTAATACCAAAATAATATTTTCACTTTTCGAAAATAGTCCTTTAAAGTTTAAAAATTTCAACCGCAATGTTCATTAACTTAATTTTTAAAGTTTATAAATAGTTAAATAGAATAAATTAAAACTACATTAAATTTTAATGATATTAATAATTTTAAATTGAATAATTTTATAATATTAAAACCGTGTTAAAACTTTATAAGCAAAATTTATATACTTGACCAATAATTGACTATAGTTACAATATTTATTTCATTATCTATCATATATTTACATTAAATGATTTTACTCCTGTTGCGATCTATAATAATAAATTAACGAGTTTTGAATAGTGTTTTTATTATTTAGTTAAAAATAAATATTTTATAATTTTACGGACTCAATACTACCATATATGTGTTGGCGAATATTGTAATCATCTGTTTCTTATTTAAATTACAAATAAGCCGAAATTAGTTTTGAACGCGGGAATCGTTTAGGTTAAGCAAAGCAGCGCGCAGACTAAACTTGGATGGCTTAGAAAAAGAACACATGACCAAGTTAACGAGACAGATGAAAACAGTGACCAAACTGACACAGAAAAGGGTCAGTTAAAAAAAGAGAATGAGAAAAAAATCCCACATATGAAGCAGAAAGTCAATACGACTCCGATAAGTCTATGAATTGTGAAAATACTCAGGAAACGCATCAAAGCTCATTAAATCTTAATAGCAATGATAAAAGCATAGCTATTACTGCTCAAACGCAACAGAAATTAAACCTCCACTAATTAATATAGCAGGAAACACTATAAAGTATATTACAGCCCTACTCGAGAAGAAAAGACTTGATGCAAAGATGTTCAGAATCAAATATTCATTAGCAAACTTTAGAAAAGAGAGAGCAACACAACTTTATTGTGCAGGTGGCGCCTCTGCAGAGCACAAAAGAATTAAGAGACATCAAAATCCTAGCTCACCAAGCTGCCACTTGGCAAAGGATATTAAAAAATAGGATTATACAATATAAAAAATGCCAGAGGCTTCGACATACAGCATCCAACTGCTTTCTTTGGTATAGATGCATTAAGTGCACAGAGAAGCATCAACCTGGGGAATGTAAGATAACAAAAACAATGACCGGAGAAGCAATGTCCTGCGTTAATTGCAAAGAAAAAGGACACCCAGCCTCAGATGGAGGCTGCCCCTAGGTGGTTATCACAGAACAACTTTTTGAAAGCAAAAAAAATAAGAAGAAAAACCATAAAGAATACAAGACAGCAGAAATCATCAGCAAAAATAAACCTACTTTTGCTCAAGTCACTAAAAATAGTTCGAAGAGGAACTCTCATCCATCAGAACAAAATAATATGTAATCAAATAGTAAGATATCAGTCTAACCAATCAGTTAACGTAGTAGAAGCAATAAATAAACCACTCGATCAAAAATTTGGGTGCATCAGAGCAGACATAGTAGCTTCCATTTCGCCCCAACTGAACAAGATTGAAACACAAGTAAGCAAGATAGATACTCAAATTAACAACAATACACAGATGATAACTAATCTATACAAATATCTCAGTATTAATTATTATGAATAACGACAACCTAAACAACAACAAAATTTGAGGAACTAAGTTCCAAATGAAAGATTATATGTATTAACACTAATTCTATTATCTTGAACAAAAGACGATCAGAAGTTCTCACTTTCATAAAAATCATAAAAACACATAATATTCTTATCTGAAACTAAACTAAATCTAAAGCACAAAATGAGTTTCAAAGACTACAACATTATCAGAAATGACAGGCAAAACTCAACCCACGGCGGTCGCACAGCAATGCTAATAAAAAATAATATTAAATATGAAATCATCAACTCACCAAACTCAGTGGGTAATCAAATATTGGAATACTTAATAATCAAGATAATTGACAACTTGCCAAACTCTCTCTACGTCATCAGTGCTTATTCCACCAATTATTCCAGGAATCTCTTTAACTTGAAATTAGTTATCCTCTTCAACATGCTCAAACGGCTCGTTATGAAAATGCTTTTTAACGCGCTTCTCGTGTCGCGAGACTGATGTTGGTCAGCGAAGGGGCGCTAAGAGACGCAGGTTTAGGCGCGCGATGATTTACATAAATTATCAAATTAGTGAATAGGGCCTGCTTGACCACCATCGATCATGCTACATGATAACCGCGAGAAATAAAGATTGTATTTCAAACTGGGGGTATATGGGGGCACTAAAATTTTTTTCTGTTATCATATTCAATCTTAGCACTTACATACTTAAAGAGATCTACACTCCTACAATATATATGTATTTTTATTTTTTAACAAAGGATATGTCAAATTTTTCTCTCAAAATAACTAACAGAAGCTTGAACAGCTATTATTAGAGATAATCCTAGAATGAGTAGTCAAGGTAAGCAACAGCTACTGGTGGATCCTAGGGAATTATCCATCTGAGTTTCTATGCCTGTAATTTTCATGATGCAGTAAATTTTAGATAGTATTTTGGGTTAAAAAAGTATATTTTACAAAATATTGAGTGATCTAAAACATTTCTTTAGAAAAATTAAGTTGAAGGGGTCCAGGGGGCCCAGCCCCCTTGGCGGGGGCCGAAGCGAGCTGGAGGCAGCTAGTAGTTTTATATTTTCACAAACATCAGAAGATGCCTTTTAGGTATTAGAATTTTAAACAATTTGTATCTATCCCTTTTAATCAATAAAACTCGAGATAAAACTTGCTAATAATCTAAGTAACGAAGATAATAATAATAACTGCTCAAAGTGCTCATGTACTAATAAGATGAACATAAGGAAATAAACTTAAATATGTTTATCTTTTATCCATCTCATATCTACGTTATCACTTCCAAGTTTATTCCCATATTAAATTGCCTATTAAATTAATGTTTAAATTTCATTTCAACTTAATCATTATACAGCTGTAGTCAGTTATTAGTTTTATTTTATTTACACTCAAAAAAGCTCTTTTGCTCTATTACTCCATAGAATTGGTTTCAAAAATTACATGTACCCTATAACTTCTTGCAATAAATGAGATTGAAAAGGCTTACATATTTTACGATCTATTTATTTACCAATATTAAAAATAAAAAAATTAAATATCTTTAAATAAAATTCTTATTTAAGCAAATAATCAATATTTAAAAAAAAATGCTGATATTTTTTTTTTGTATGACAAATAGTGCACAACGTCGATATATGGAACGTAATTGAAGCATTTCGAGAGAACAGTTTGAATACCTTAGAACCCTCAAGTACATTAAGTGTATCGAGACTTGAAACTTTATTGTCTTCCTTATTTCATGCACTTAATAAAAGAATGCCAATATCTCAACAAACAAAAGTTGATTCTACAACTGCTCTTCTTATGAATTGGTTACTTACAGCTTACACATGCGGGTGTGTATTGTCAATTTTTTTTAAACAATAAATAATATAATTAAATAAATAATTTTTTATTTTTGAATACACAGAGATAATAACAAGATATCAGTATTCTCAGTTAAAATAGCTTTGGCAACAATATGTGCTGGCAAGCTCATGGATAAATTTCGATGTCAGTATATTACAATCTTTCTAATCAATTTAACTCAATATGTGACTGATAAAAAAACTTTCTTTTTTTTAGATATTTTTTCCCAAATATCAGATAGTAATGGTCATATGGCGCATCGTAGATTTTCTGATTATTTAAAAGAAGTATTAGCATTACCAGCTGCTGTTTATGAATCACCTTCTTTTGGTTACTCTGATGCATTAGCTAGAACAATATTTCCTACTGTAAGAATTTAAAAAAAATAATCTTTCATTTTTTTTTTTTTTAATTTTATTTAATTTAATTATTTTTTTTTTTTTTGGTTTTAGAATGCTAAAATTACTGTTAACGATTTTTTGGATACTTTAATGTCAGAACCAGGGCCACATTGTCTTATTTGGTTACCACTTTATCATAGATTGGCTACTGTTGAATCTGGTGAGTTAAAAAAGTTATTTTTTTTATTTTTTTATCTTTATAATTAAATATATTAAAACTCAAAATATTCAATGTCATGCTATAATTGCTAGCTTATTAAATTTTATATAAGTTAGTAAGTAAATATGAAAATATTTTTAAAACTAATTATAATAATTAATGGCCTGGTTAATGGTATGAAAATATAAAATTTGTTATCCATTTTTATATTATTTCCTGAAAAATAAAATTTTATTTACAAAAAGAAACTCCTACTATATTTATCTACAATAAATATTATATAATAAAAATATGTAAGTCTCTTATTTATCAAGTAAAACGTGGAATTTTGTAATTAATATTTTTTATTTAAATAAGTATTTTTGATAAATTGGAGGTTTTATTGGTTTCTAAAACTTTTTTCTAAATATTAAGTGGTAGTTAAAGAAATTTTTTAATGTAAAACGTGGGTCTATTCAGGTTTCATAATTAAAATTTTGGGATTTTAAATTTTAACATCAATTTTATAAGTTTAGTTTTAAAACGTCCACGCAAAAAAAGAAGTTTACTGAAATTACCCTCTATACAAATTTTGTAAATACAAATTAATAAATATTGGTAAATATAACCGAAAAATTGGTAAAATTTAACTAGATCTTATAGTGAATTTTAACCAAACTTAATTTATTAAACAAAATTGTAATTTTAGTTATATTTACTAATACTTTGTATGCGTGTTAATATGAAAATTTTTGATTTGTTGTTAATTCATATTTTATTTACCGAATCATCACTAGGTAAACATAGAGTTACTATAATTTACTAAAGTATTAATAATAAATTACAGTTAAACATCCAATAACTTGTGACGCATGTCAAAAAGATAATTTTACTGGATTTAGATATCGATGTCAAAAATGTCATTCTTATCAGTTATGTCAAGATTGTTTTTGGAAAGGTAAAACTTCTGGCACGCACAATAACGATCATGAAATAAGAGAATATTCTAGTTTTGTAAGTAACTTTAACTTTAGACATTTAAACCCAAATTTTTTATTTTATTTTTAAAAAACTTTTTTATTTCAGAAATCACCTAGTAAACAAATTGGACATTCCTTGAGAAAAAGCTTCAGATGTGTACCTGACAAAGGAAAACATAATTTACCTAGGTTTCCCGATCAACCTGAAAAAACACTGGATCTTGCCCATATAGTGTAAGATAATATTTTAATTTTTATAGAATCTGACCAATTTTTGATCTTTGTAAATCACCAGAGATCAAAAGATATCTCTGGAGATCTAATCAAAACGCAAAATTTGATAAATCTCTTTTGATTTCTGGAAATCTAAAAATACCAGCGGAGATCTAAAGAGATATTTTGAAAATTCATCGGGGATTTACACTGAGAAAACACGATGAGTAATTTTTACTATATTTTATTGTACTGCGTAATCCATTTGTCAATTCAGAGGAAAAAAAATATAATAATATTAGAAATTATACGGCGCGTGCCTTTGTTTGTATTACACCGTATATACTCCAGTCAAAATACGGGGGGGGGGGAGGTTGTATTTTTACTGGCGAACACGAGATTTGCTCTACTATAGGTTTTTTGGGTCGCGGCTAAAACTACCCCTAAAATTTTTGATTAGCTACCCAAAAAACCTATATGGACATATCCTGGATGCTCAAAGTACGAAAATAGCAAAAACACCCCCTTTTCGGGGGTAGTTTTAGCCAATTTAGGGGTTAAATTTTAATTATTTATGAAAAAGAAGTCGAAATTCTTGATCAGCGACCCAAAAAATCCATATGGTGCAAATCTGAGCGCTCAAAGTGCGAATATGTAAAAAAAACCTTTTTGGGGGTAGTTTTTGCAAATTTCAGGGTGAAGCCCCCATTTCTTTACGAAATGGCCCCGATTTTCGTGTTCAGGGACCCAAAAAATCTATAGTAAATTTGAACACATTTGACCCTCTTTCCCCCTTAAATCGGACACTTTTGACTCCCCCCCTTGATTTTCGGATCCCTATAAATATTTTCCGTGTTTAAAAAAAATAAATAACACCATCGTGAATCTAGGAAAATTTCAGATTCTAAAACAGTATACTTAAAAGTTATTTTATTCTAAATGTATATCCGAGCAATAATAAAAAATGAGCTGCAGCTCGATTAAATATAGTTTATTACAATGTCTTGATTTTTCCTGTCCAGAAACTATTACTATGCATCTCAAGTTTTATAATCAAGTGGGTTGTATTGATGCTTGCTTAAATTAAAATTTGATTCAAGTCATGCAAAAAAATAAAGCAATAATTTAAATTATAATGTAATGCTTCTCTCGTATAGAAAAAGATATCAAGTTAAAAACTTTATTACGAATTTTAATATTGACAAACGAAAAATTGTGAACGAAACCTTAAAAAAAAATTTAAGCCTATTAAATATTCATTTATTCTGCACTGAAATTGAAACAAAAATATCCAAAATAACTTTGTAGTAGTTTGGTTTCTTTTCTCCGAGCAACCATTTATGGACAAAATGTGAATAAAATATAAAACGCAAACTTACAGATTGGTCCCCTTAGGGTATTTTTGCATGTTCTTTTAATATTCAAAGGCGTTTTAAAAGTGGCTTTAAAATATTCGCTTTCTAATTAATATTGAAGCATTTTCAATGTATTATTCATTTGGGCTTAAAGCAGATATAAAAGTAAAATACCAAAATAATGTGTACGTATTTTATATATGTTATGCGGAATTTTCGAAAAATTGCTCTTTATGGAGCAAGAATGATATTGGTAAAATACAAAAGAAATCGGCGTATAATTTAAAGACCTGAGCAGAGTTATAAATTTCTCGAAATTTTCATAAATTTTTCAAAATCTATAGATATATAACATAATAATTTATGGTTCTTCACATTTTCCGGTCTCAGATGGTAATTCATATGCCATTCCTTATTTTTTTTGTCAGCGGCCGGAAAAAACGGATTTCACGGGCCCTGCGCTGCTAGCAAAGGCATGTTTTGAAGAAAATGTTTATACAACCCTTGCCACTTGGTCCATTCTTTTCTTTTCTAGCTATGTATCGGAATATTTTATTTCTGGTCACATATCGTACTAATATCCCAATAATTTAATCATACAGAATCTCATATTTAATACATTAAATATTAAAAATTAATGAAAAAATTTTCATTAGTTTTTACCCTTTGTTCACATGCAAAGTTAATTGAGACAGAGTTTCGCCGGTAACACATACTAGCTATTTTATTTCGAACAAATTTAACTAAATTCATGTACTTATCAAGCGTGAATGAATCGCTTTGGCAGTAGTGGGTTAAGTCTTTTTATTGATTTTCTTTCATCCAATACATAAAAACGAAATGAAAAACTAATACAAATTAGTCGCGCACAATTAAACAATTAATTTTAAGTAGAGTACCGGAAATATTTAGTATACAGAAGAAAAAAAATATTTTACTGTAATAATAAATTAATTAAATTATTTTTTATAGACCACCGTCACCTTTACCGTCGCACAATGGATTTCCAGATTCCGAATTTATTACTCCATTCGATTCTGGTTCTTTAGATAGTCGCTCAACAATAAGGAGGTAATATTTAATCCTAATTTAAAAAAAAAAATTATTTTAAATAATTTAAAACTTTTTTTTATTAGTATTGATAGTTCGAGAATTGATGACGAGCACAAATTAATTGCTATTTACGCTCAAAGATTATCACAGGAGGCTAAAACAATGGTTAGTGTTTAATTAAAGTTAATAAAGTGTTGTACTCTATAATTCAAACTATAAATTAAGTTATAAATTATGTGAGTGGTGTTTGTTAACTTTGTTTTATAATTTATTTTTATTTACAGCCACGTAGTTCGTCGAGATTATCTCATACGGAACAAGTAAGAGCACCGTCAGATGCTAATTTATCATCATTAGAAGCATCAAGAGCACAAAGGGAATTAATATCACAATTGGAAGCTAAAAATAAAGAAATAATGCGAGAAATAGCAAGGTTAAGGTATATTTGTATCGTTTTGATCCTTAAAAAATCAGAGCCGACGAAAAAAAAAACCTCAGCGACATCCTATCTGACCATCAATCCTAAGTGTCATGCATGTTTTTATAAAAAAATTTTATTATTTTAATAAATGCTTTTGTGTATCCTTGGTTGCTAAAATTTAAATTTAGAGTAGACACGCAATATTTACACTAAAAAACATGTCTACTTTTTAAATACACTTATTTTATAACAAAGTGTCATTTTCTTTTAGAACAAAATACTTTAATTAATTAATTACAGCCAAGGAAAAGCCAATTGAGTCAAAATAAACAACAATACATAACATAAATTTAGACTCAAACTACTAAACCTCTTATCATCACCTCTACTAAATCTCATAAACAAATTAATATTAACATACGATACATTTGCACTGCTTTATTGTAATTTTATTAAAAATTTTTTTTTTATTATTAGAAAAATAAAAACAAATAAAATAATATAAAATTTTTTTAAATAGGAGACAACAAGAAATTGAAGCTGGTGGTTTAGAAAATCCAATACTTATGTCGGAATTAAGAGGATTAAGACAAAGAAAAGAAGAATTAGAAAATCATTTAGCAACATTGCAAGATTCAAGACGTCAATTGATGGTACAACTTGAAGGTTTAATGAAATTATTAAAGGTAAAGGTCATTTTTATTGTAATAAGTGTTAAGTCAATTATCATGCATCATAAGATTAAGAAAGATATGTTAAATTTATATACCACAAAATTCTTAATAATTGTTATATTAATGCTAGTAAATGTGTATTATACACCTATAAAGTTTGAGCACTAGCGTTAATTTAATTAGAAAATAGTTCGTAATTATTTTCATTACCCTGCAAATGAAAACCAATCAAAAAATAATAAGATAATTAAATAAAATAATTATATATTTTTAGATACATCAAGCATCTCCACGATCAACTCCAAACAGTTCACCCCGCAGTGCAAAATCTCCGCCGATACCACTAGGGAAAATAGCGAATAGTCGGTCAGCACCACCAACGCCCGGGGGTCCATTAAGTATGATCCAGCAACAACAACAACATTTAAATCATCAGCAAATGTCTCGAAGCTACCAAAGTCCTGTACCACCTACTTCTTTAAATAATGAACAAGGAAATTCAATACATAATTCAATGCAAAATTCCATGCCAGACGCACTCTCGTGCCTTGGGGGAGATATCAGGTAGGATAGGATGAAGAGAAAGTAGACGTATACATATATAAAACCTTTCATATTATGCATTGTTCGTGTATTGCAAGCATTGTAATTATGTTATATATATAGTACTCGAGATATTACGGCTCGAGGGTTATCTACATATTGAGAAATTGATGAAAATTTAGGAAAATTTTTTTATCATTATTTTGTTTATCATCAGTTTTAGAGGCTTGTTTTTTTTTATTTTTGAGATAAAAGTTGGCCATTTTTATTATTAATTAACTATAATTTAATTGTACCTTATTAAATATTTAATGAGCTTTGAACAAAATATTTTTTATTTTATTTAACATATTGGCATGCATGTTATGTTACAAAATACAAAAAAACATTAAATGTTTAAAATGATTTTGTTTTAATATTTAAGTAGTATTAATATTTTTCTATTTGCAATAGAGTAATTTTGGGTACAAATAAAACTTAGCAGGCCTGCATCTTCGATTATTATAAAGTTTTCAAAAATAATTTATTTGCTAGTATTTTATTTCTGAAACTAAGCCCAGAAACTGGTTCAAATAATTTCTAAAAACATAAAGTCCATCAAAAAATCTAAACATTTTCAAGTTATCTGGATCTGCATCCTTTTATAATATTTTTGTTCCAAACAATTTTAGGCTGCTCAGATAAATTTACCTGCTAAGATTTGGTGACCTGACTCAGAATTACTCAATAATACTATTAATATGATGTTAGTTATAATAGCATGAAAAAAATGTATAAAATTATTGTAATTATAAAGAATATTTTATTTTAATTTTCATTTGAGTGTGTAATTTATTATTTGAAAAATTTTAGATTTTAATTTGTTTTCATTAATGTTTTTATTATTATATATCGACGCTTCCAAATAGAAAAGCCCTTATTCAAAAAGTCTTTGAAAAACCTGACATCTCATAGTATAAGGTATACGAGATGGCGGAGTCTATCGCGCTGAATAAGGGCTTTTCTATTAGGAAGCGTCGATATAATGTATTTGTTAGTTGTAAATATAAAAAATAATACTTTTTGTGTCATGATTTTATTTAGATTAAGAGCATGTATTAATAAAAATTGTTAAACAATTTTTTTTTATTAACAAAATATAAGATTTCAACTTACAAAAAATTTTTCGTTTATTTAATTTTATATTTTTGAAATTTTTAACCCTAATTTTATATTAAATTTTATTTTTATTGAGTTTCAGTTCAAAATAATAAAATATTTGCTTGGTACGTCTTCCTGAACTGGATTACAATTTACAGACGTATAATTGCAGTGCGTCAGAATGTCATTTAAAAGAAAAATCTTTCTTTCACTTATACATAAAAGTCCTAAAAATTTTTATTTACTATTACACAACAAGGTCCTGAAAATTTAAGCTTTGCAGTGTTGATCACTATGAATTTGCAAGGAAACAAAAATCAAATAATCTAAAATAGTGTATAAAATACCAAGGGTTTTTCACTCATGGTGCTTACAATATTTTTTGCCTGCCTAGGCTTAGAATGAGTGCAGAAAATTCCGTGCCAAGTTTCCGCCAGGGAGGTTAAAAATGAATTTGAATTAAAAAAAGGTTTTGAAATAAAAAATATTTTAATCCATTTTGAATAGTGTTTATTAGGAGGTGTCGGTTAACCGACTTTTCGGGTTTTGTAATGCACAATTTTCAGAATTTAATTCTGCTGGCGAAAAATAATTTTTGGAATCCAAGTAGATGAATAAAAATAAAAAACCTTTTTTAGAAACATTAATTAGTAATTCTAGTAAAATAAGAACTATTTTAGGTCCAGTTCAGGAGGATTAAAAGTCTATTATATTCAATTAAATAACTCGAGAAAATTTTCAATTGCATTAATACTTAATTAATTCTAATGATTTCCAATAAAATTATGGAGTTATTTTGATAAAATATGAACTGTTTTTTGAACAAGCATAAAAAATTAAATATTATTTTTATTAATTTTCCTTTTCAATGTGTATATCTGTGTAAAAAATGAAAATGTTAAATATATGTATATAAAATGTAGGTCTGGATACAGGACAAATAGTTTACCAGGAAGTGGAAATAACAGTGCAAATAATAGTTTAGGAAGATCTTTAAGAAATGATTTATTAATAGCTGCTGATAATGTTACTAATGCTATGTCTTCACTTGTTAGAGAATTAAACTCAGGTAAATTTTTTATTTATATTATTTATCAAAATGGTAGATACTTATAATGAAAAATTTTAATTTAAACAGTAAATTAGAAATTTCAGATATTTTAAGAATTAGTACAAAAGTAAATTGAGAATTTACTGATTTAGTAGAATTGAGTTAATTAAAGAAAAGGAAAAAATTTTAGGCATTAAAATAGTTAGTTGAAAAAAAAAAATATTTTCCATAATTTTTAGATCGCTTTTATTAAAAAAAGAGTTTTTAGAAGAAAGGTATAGTAATGGATTTTTTATTAAAAAAACAACTTTCCTTATCTATACACTTTCTTTTTTACCCTATTAGCAGAATTAATTCTACTTCTATTTTCATGCCTTAGTATTTTTCCCATTACTAAATTTGTTGTCTGTAAACATGTTATAAAAAAGTCAAACTAGAAGATTGGCAAACTATAAAGAAAATAAACTATCCCTTTTTTATTATGGTAAATCATAAAACCAACGAGCATGGAACACGTTCACTCATAACAGTAATAAATCCAAAAACCGAAATTACAATAAATCCTGAAATATAAATTATCCGAAGTCCATAAACTTAAAGTTTTTGTTCTTATCAGGCCCTGACTCCAACTTCAAATTATTCTAAGTCCCTAAATCGAAAATATTCTAAGTCCATTTCACCACCCCCCTAAAAACGTTACTTTTTCACCCCCCCCCCCCCCCCTACCGAGACAACTTTTTCAAATACCCAACCCAATGAACATGTTCCATGTTAAAAATACATCTAAAAAAATACCCATTTTCCAATCTCCAAGATCCAAAAATGAAAAAAAAAAGATATTTTTAAAATTTTACTCATGATAAATAATTTTAGAAGGAATTTTAGCTATATTTTATTTACAAAAAAAAAATTTTTTATATAAAATTTACTATTTTGCCTTAGCTGAAAATAAAATTTTTTAAATTTAATTTCAAAATATGCATGTATTTTTACTAATTTATTTGAATTATTGTAAATTATAATTATAATTAGAAATTAAAAAAAAAAATTATTTAACAAAATTAATAAATAAAATAAAATTTCATTAATTTTTAATTTTGTAAAAGTTGCTGATATGAATAAACAGGTGAGAAAATTTATTAAAAAAAGTCAATAAAATATCCTATTAAAATGACCTAAGTAATAACAATTTTAAAAAAAATTTTGTTTATTTCAATAATTTTCCATTAATACTGTTTTGACGCTTTATAAATTTCATTAATAAAATTTTTTTATCAACTCATTAACGCCGAGGCGGAGAGTTTTGGAAATGAGCAAAAATAAGTATATTCTCTTATAGATAAGTGGCTAAAAAGTTCATCTTTTTTCAAGGGTGAAATTTATTTTTTTTAATAATTAATTTTATTTTTTATGAAAAAGGAGTCGAAATTCTTGTTTAGCGGCCCAAAAAACGTATAAGAACGTACTTTGGACGCTCAAAGTGCAAAAATAGCAAAATATCCCTTTTAGGGGTAGTTCTAGCTATTTTAAGGGTGAAATTTTAATTATGAAAAAGGAGTTGAAATTCTCAATTAGTGACCCAAAAAACCTATATGGGCATATACTGGATGCTAAAAGTACGAAAATAGCAAAAACACCCCATTTTCGGGGATAGTTTTAACTAATTTAGGGGTGAAATTTTAATTATTAATGAAAAAGAAGTCAAAATTATTGATCAGTGACCCAAAAAACCCGTATGGTGCAAATCTGAATGCTCAAAATGCGAATATGTAAAAAAAAACTCCTTTTTGGGGGTAGTTTTTGCAAATTTAAGGGTGAAGCCCCAATTTCTCAGCCAATTTACCCCGATTTTCGTGTTCAACCTTTTAAGGGTTGTATAAATAGGGCCAAAATGTATAAGACCTCAATTTATACAAAGTTTACTTAAATTTACATAAAAAATATTATTTTCAAACATTTTTCAATAAAATTGGATACTTTTTTCATTGATTTTTCCAAACATTTCCTAATAATGCCTGACCTACCTACCCCTTTCACCCCCGTTTTTAGGGTATTTTTAAGGGTTATAGATGAAAACTAATGTCAGATTCTGAAAGAGCCTGAAATTTTACTACAAGGATGAACTTTTTAGCCACTTATCTATAAGGGAATATACTTATTCTTGCTCATTTCCAAAACTCTCCGCCCCGGCGTTAATGAGTTAATCTGTAGTTGTAGTAGTATATAAAACGATGTTTAATAATAGAGTTAATAAATTTTTATGCTAAAAATAATTAATTGTGTGCTGTTTTGATAAAAATTCTAAATCGTTTTTTTTATTTATAATATTATTGACGGATTATTTCGGAAATGCACTATAATTATAATTGAAAATCCTTCTGGCAGTGTTTTAGGATCTCAGTCTCCATAGTAACACATTGGCTGCGGCATGGGCGAAATACGCCCATGGTTCCATGTATTTTAAATGGGGTCACCTGAATAACCTGCCGCAGCCAACGTGTTAATTATTTCTAATGGCATATTTGTCATAATAAACTCTTTTATAGCAAATTCAGTAAGATATTTCTTTTACATGCATATTTTAATAAGAGAAAAAAATACAAACTACCCAAGTACCAGTGATGTGCATATCGCGATAATTTCAGAATTTACTAATAATGATTATATTTATTATACTATAATTTAAAGCTACACTGTAAAAAGTAACTTTCTTAGATTTACAAAAAAAATAGAATTTTTCCGAAAAATTAGTAAATTTTCAAAAAATTTTGTAAATATTCGATAAAAATCGTAAATTTACTAAATTTAGTATATTATCGAAAAATTCGAGAATCCTCGATTTTTTTTTGTGAATTTACGAAAAAAGTTGTGAATTCACAACTATTTTTCAGAAATTTACAACTATTTTTTGTAAATTTTCAAAAAAAAATTGTAAATTATCAATTTTTTTTGCGAATTCACAAAAAAAAACGTGAATACTCGAATTTTTTGTTAATATACTAAATTTAGTAAATATACGATTTTTTTCGAATTTTTACAAATTTTTTCAAAAATTTACTAATTTTTCGAAAATGTTCTAATTTTTTTGTTAATATAAGAAAGTTACTTTTTACAGTGTACTTATCGCTGATAAAATATATATTGTTATTCGGAAAAAATTCTAAACAATCTGAAGACCTGGCCATTATCTTTGGTCACCTTTGGTTTAAAAATGATAACAATAAGCTTTCAACTAACAAGAGGAGTGCATTATTTATATATAATTTAGATATTGACCAAACTTGGCAGATCGGTTTGCAATTCACCTCCAGTTCAATCTTATAGGCTATTTGAGTCTAGAGTAGCAAGCCTTTCGGAAAGAAAAAAAAGTATAACAGCATTTCTAGAAAATTAGCCCTAAGGAAGCTCATTGAATTGAGGCTTACTGATCTAGACCCAGAAGTCTATTAAATATTTCTGAAAAAAAACAATCTATGTCAACAAGTTTTTTGAATTTTTTTCTAAATATTACCTATAAATAGAAAAAATTTTAATACTTAAAAAATAAGATACTGAATGAATGCTTTTTTGCACCTTATAAATATATTTATATTGAATGATTCATAATGGTGTCTTGCAGACACAGACGAGGATGATCAATCAATAAATTCAAGTCATCTTAATGCCCGAAAGCTGTTTGGTAAGTTAACAAAAAATTATATTATTTAAAAATTTAGTCATAAATAAAATTTGATAAAAATATAAATTTTTATAAATATAGTAAAAAATTTGCACTCATTCTGTAAAATAATAAAAATTACAAACATCACTTAGTTTTTTATAGATTTATATAAAAATCATAATCTGCATGGTTCGTTTCATTTATAAAAAAAAAATTGATTGATTTTATTTCGTTTGTTATTATTGCATATAAATAAATTAAAAGCATTTTTAATCAATTAGTATTTAATTTTAAAAAACAAAATTTTAAATATATTATATCTATACAATATAAATTTTAACTAACAATAAGTGCTTTTTACTCACTATTTTATTCTGGGATTTTTATTTCAATGACTATTTAATTTAATTATTTAAGGATTTCGTTTTTTAACAATTAAAAGCAGTTAATCCTATTGTTAATAAAATTTGACCTGACTGGTTTAAAAATACATATGGTTGTGATTTTCAAAATTTTTAGGTTCCTTATAATAATTTCTATTTTTAAATAAAATTGGGCAAAGGTTTAAGGTTCGTATCCCGAAAATTTAAAAGCTTCAAAATAACATTAACAAAAAGATTTCCCTCCGCAGCAATTTTGGATGACGATTTTGGAAAAAATTTTTTTTTAATTTTCTTCACGTTTCAGGTCATTTGCAATCGTTTGAATATTTCCGCTTGCATTTTTTTAAAGTGTATCTATGATAAATGCAAATAATTCAAGTGATTAATTTAAGCTTTTTTGTTCTAAATTTTGCAATCCACTATACATGTTTCATAATGTATAGCGCTTAGCTACAGTTGTAAAAAGCTTCCGTAGTCTTCGCCCAAATATCGTAATTTAAAAACTAAAATTAATTCAAATTTTCAAACATAAAAATACAAAATTCTGCGCTGACTTAAAATTCTCGAAAATTTTCATAATAATTATTATACAATTAAAAGTGGAAGCGGTCACCAAGCCTCTAAGAACACACAATATTGAAAAACCAATTTTTTTGTTGCAAATTTTAATCCAAAGTAAAATAATAAAATTTTGAAATATATTTTCATAGATTTTGAAGCAGTCGAAGATGGTGACGACAGTAGCAGTAGCTCATGGCGTGAAGAATTACAACAGCGTTATTTGCAAGAAAATTTATTTCTAAATGAATTAAGATCAAGAAATGCTAATTTTAATCATCACCAAACAAATAACGTTACGATAAATAACGAAAATCATGATAATTTTAAAAATAATCATAACGAATATCGCGAAGAAGCTGATGGTATTGAAAAAATAGAAGAAAATGGTTCTGAATGGCCTGATGCTGTTAAAAGATGGGTTAATCGATAAATAATATTCTGCGCACTTTTAAAAAATATTATTTTTATGTTAAATTATTCATAAACAAAACATATTTATAGATAATTTGTTGAAATTAGTAATGAAAATTTTATATTTTAGAGATAATAATAAATAGTAAGATTAATAATTTTATAGTTTTTTACAATTTTAGTTTTTAATATTTACTTCGATTTATTTCTTTTTTGAAAATATTTGACCAAATTATTAACGACTGCTTAAATATAAAGTTTTTTAATAACATTTTTCTATATATTCTCAAACGTACAATAAAAGCTTTTAAATCATAAAATTAATGCAAAAAATTTGAATAATAAAAATTTTATATAATGTCAAATAACAATAATAATAACAAAAGTTCAAAACTTTTTTAATAAAAAAATAGACAACAGAAAGTAATTTTTTTTATAAAAATTTTTAAACATTTTTTCTTATCATTTTTTAATATAGATTTTTTAAAAAATTATAAAAAATACTCTAATTCAAAAATTATAAAATTATTATCTTAATCGATATATCATCTTCATTCATATCATTCGCGTAGTTTACAGTTTCAATAATTTTATGTGATTCATTTATTTGTATATAATTAAAGTATATTGGAATTTTGAGCTGGGTAAAGGCAAATTGGGCACGTTTAGATTGAAAATTGGTGTAATTATCATTTACAAGTTTATTAAAAAAATTTTTATAGTTAAATAATTTTGAGTCTTTTCTGAATATAAAGTTGGCTTTGCCATATGCCAGAAATTAAATCGGTATGTGGTAACAGAACTTCAAAAAGAGTATTTTATTTCTGGCATTTTTAGAATATGAATTTTTTGGAAAATTTATCTGGTAACGAATACTTTTTCAAATATTAATTTAAATTTTCGTGTCTATGTTGTATCCTATTTCTAAAACAATCTTAAATGGATCTATTAAATACAATATGTCGATATGACGTGCCATTTTTGTCATTTTGCTCGTAAATCTTAATAAAATATTATAATAATTAAATTATATAGTTAGAAAATTAATCAAAAAAGTAAAAAAAAAGCTTTAATGTTGTAGTATGCAAATCTCACTTTTAAAATAAAAAAAAAACTAACAGGCGAATCTATGGATTCGAAAAAATAAGTTTACTTCTTTCTTAAGACCAGTTAAGCGAATTTTAAGTAACAATTAGTAAAAAAACAGTATTTAATTCAATTATAAGGCCAGAAACAAGGTCCAAAATAAAAATAAAAACAACGCATTGTCACCTTGATTTTTCTGAGCCTCCTCGATTACACTCGGGTCTACCGACAAAAGTATAAGGCACTCTCTACAATAGGATTTTTTGGTTTTTTACTAATAGCAGAATTATAAACACTTTTACGATGACAAGAAAGAAGTAAACTTCGAAAAAAATTTCAATAAACTTCAAAATAGCCTAAAAAATTACGCAGCTTTCATTCCGTTCCAAAGTGATACAATGAATACATTCATTATAATATGTAGAAAAAATTATGTAAAAAATCCATTGTACATTTTTTTTTCCAATTTCATAGTATAGGATATTATATGCAACAAGTACGTGAAAATCACACTAGCATGAATATGAACAGATTTTTTACGGTGACTTACACTCTTTGTGCGCTTGAAAAATGTAACACATTAAAACTCCTAAAAAATATTACTATTGGTTGCTTCAATAATTGATTTAACAGTTTTAGCTTAAAATAGCTGCTTTTTAAACAAGCGACAAAATATTGATTTTGACTTTGCATGCAGTTGTATGTACGAGGGAGCGTAGCGAAGGGGAGGGGGGGGCTATCTTAATAAAAAATCCCCCATAAACATGAAGTCAAGCTAACATTTAAATTCGTGGGTGCTAACATTAGTTAATTAACTTTTGCCTCAATTTTGCTATAAATATTATTGTACCTTACATAGAATAACTAAAAAAATTATTTTCATAAAAATCGGGTATAATTGTTTTCGAAAAAAAACTGTTCTGCTACACAGTTATCTCAAAAACAAACATGTTATTTTTTAAAGCAAGCAAAATTATAAGTCATTTTAGAATTTTACGCATTTTTTACGTTCATCAAACTCTCTGAGCAAAAGCTTTTTTTTTATAAAAATTTATTAAAATGTACTTTTTATTAACCCATTAGCGCCGGTACGACCAATCCACTGACGCTCGGATGTTCGCTTAGAAAACGGGTAAAACTATGATTTTTACTTATTACAGTCTTCCTCTTGTAAAAAGGACTTGCTATACAAGATTCTGGGGTCAGTTTTTTAATATTATTGACTGTTAGTTAAATATGACGGCCTCAAAAAAGACAAATCTGCCCTCATAATCTTGTAAATCAAGTCCTTTTTTAGTAAAGGAAGACTAAAAAAAACTAAAAATAAAATTTTTTAGCCGTTTTCTAAGCGAAAATTCGAAGGTCAGTGGATTAGTCGCCCTGGCGCTAATGGAGCTCAAAGGAATTAAAAAATTAACTTTCAAGAGGTGTTTGAACCTCTAGATAATTTATAAAATATAACATTATTTAAAAATCTTTGCAATACTAAGAAATTTTTAAGATTTCATAATTGCTCGAGGGGGTTTAATAACTCATACAAAACCTGAGGCACTAAATATCGAAAATAAATTACGTTAAAAAAAATGTATTTAAAATTTTTTTTAAAAATATTTTAAGTACTTGTTGCATATGAACAATTTTCTGCATTTCTGAACATAAGCCACAAAAAAAATGGTTATTATGCACAGTATTGCAAAAATAAAAAAAACAATAATAT